>VXBT01010684.1:866864-1067286 GCA_013400235.1 Oriolus oriolus
TTTTTCATTAGGATATTTCCAGCAAGTAGAACCTTATATTTTTATTCTTATTCAGAAATCTGTCTATACTATGAACCTCATCTTGCATCTGTTGGGCTTAAGTTGGCTTTTTCTTAAGCCAGTCATACAGAATGAAAAAAAAATCAAACTGCAGTTAATATTTGTTCCTTGAAATAATGTTTCCTTGGGTTGAAGCCACAAAAGAATGAAAACTGAATGGATAGACAAAACCAGAATTACATGAATGAGATTACATGCCTGACCTAGTTTTCATAGACTGCACAGGCTTGAATGGCTGCAGTAGCAGCATTAGAAAAATGTTTAAATGTGTAGATTCTATCTCATTTTTTAGCTATGGTTGTTTTTTGAGATTTCAAATGCAATAATCATAAAATGTTGTTTAGTTTATTTATTTTATGTTGAAGTTAATAAATTTTAATGTAAATTTATCAAATAGTCCTTATGCTTCATTGAAACACATTGATAGCCAGGTTTAAGAATGAGACATGGCTACATTTACTGGTAAATACTACAAGCAAGGACTTTACACTCCTTAGTGTTACCTGTGAAGAATGAAAATGAATTATCATGTCGTTGCCTAGCTAGACTGGGATGGACAGTACCTCAAAGGGGACAAAGGAGGAATACTAGAGAAAAATAACCAAACTTCAAACAAATAATGCATTTGTTCCTTTTTACTGGCGGTGTTACTATTTTTTTAAAAGTTAAGATAATTGAGGCCAGGTTTATAGACTTGTTGGAACTTACTTCACCCACTTGACTTGTAAAGACTGCTTTATATGAAAAACAGGGCTACTGCTGTATGTGCATATTCTTTATTTCCTTTAAAATTTTGTTGGCATTACTCCTCATTTACACTATTACCCCACACACAATAATGTTCTAGAAAATATATGTAATGCCAGAAATCTAAACTTGAATAAATTGAAAACTGGGACATATCTTTGGCAAATAATGATACGGTTTGAGGACATTTCATCTTTTTGTGATGACTGTTGCAATTATAATAATTCCCAGAGCTGCTGAGGTGAACCTTTATGGTAGGAGGTATTCCATAACCACATAGCATCTGAGCCAGGAAAAGAACTGTTTGATGTCATTAGACTTCTATGTCCCTGTGTGGGAAATGAAATTTCAAACATTTTCAGTACATATGTGTATGCATTGTATAAGCGGCACCTTTTAAAGATCTGAACTCTTTGACATAAGAAAAAAAGAGAGAAGCAGGTGGTGTAACAGGAGACTAACTAATAAAAAGTTTCATCTTTCTGTGATATTTTTGCTAATAAAGAGTATAGGAAAGCAAAAGCTGGAGGAAATAACATTCTAGTGAATGGAGAATGTTTGGATGTGAATTACCTGTCGGTTGTGATAATTTTCTTCCTTGAAGGGGTTTACACTTTCTCAGGCTCTTGCTTCTTTGTGTGTTTTACGTTTTCAAAACACTTAAGTTCTTAGGGGACAGGTATTATGTGCAATAATAAACTTCTAAACTGTCAGTTTTCAAAGCCCTGATTGTGCTTGGAGATCCCAAACACAGTTGGTACAGATAACATTTGAGAGTTTTTCAGTTTAGGCAAGAAAGTCAAATAGTGCCTGCTCTGTAGCATGGGACATTTGTCTTGCCTATGCCAACTGAAATTCTACTTGGAATTTATTTGTCTGTGTGTGCTCTTTGGCTTCTTGTTGTAGTCTTTGAATTTTATTTCTCTGCTGATTTTTTTTTTTTTTTATGGGCAAATTTTTTAAGCATCCGGAATGCATTATTTTCAACCATCTACTAATTTTAGAGAATACTGTGTTCTTATTTAGTTGAAAGCCTTGAGACTAGCACTGACCCACCCTACTGGAGGACAGCAATGAACTTCTAAAGGATCATACTATGCTCTTGGTTTTTACTTCTATATAGATCTAGACACTTTTTCTAAGGAATTATAATTTATTTTCTGAAATGTGACTGAAGGTAGTTCTTAGGCTTCAGCTATGTTTTCCATCAAACAGTACTTTCCTGTAAATGCCATAGAAAGAATTGAAATTCCAAAAAGAACAGCTGAGAAAAGCTACCTTACCTAAAACTATTTCTGGGAAAACCTCTACAGAGAAAAGCAGCTTTACAGACTTCCATCATATTTAAATAAGCAAAGATTTGGAATTGGTCCGTTTCTTCATAATGAGTGCTTGGTGCATTTCATAGTTCAGAAACCACTGTAGTTGCCTTTTGATTTGTCTCCAAGCATGCTGAAAGGAAAGAAAGGAATTGTTAAATCAAATTCTCTTTGATTCTATGCTGTGCAGTCTTCTAACCACTCCCATTTTTGACATGTAGCACATCTTATTGCAGTTTAGGTGATTTCCCCTCTTGGAACCCAGCACTGGAATTCACAGTTGCCCTAAAGTCAGTGTCACTGGGAAATGTCTAAACTCCCTTGTGTTCCAGTTTCCTTGTTCCCAAAACAGGAATAATGCATATCTGAGAGGAATCTGACTTGTTATTTGGTTGTTTTTCATATCCGTACCTGAGGACAGTACAGAAGGCAGTTGCACACAGTGATTAAATCATATTATTTGGTGGGAAGGAGTAACCTTGCCAGGAGAGTGTTTTGATGCAGGTTTCTCTAGGTTTCATGTTTCCATGTATTATTTGTGCAAAATTGTTGGTAAAGGCTGTATTTTGGTTCATCTTTATCCCAGGGATTTCAATCTTGTGCGTTCTCAGATTATGTAATGTTAAGAGCTCTTGTTATTTTTTATCAGAGAATCGCCATAGAGACATCATTTTACCTTCTGATGCTATGTGGATGCATCAGAATTTTGTCTTTCACTTAAAATGAAAATGTGTTTCTTGTCCTTTTGATTCTGATTTTTCGAAAAGTAAACCATATAACATGATAGCAAGGTATAAAAGCCTGACATGCAAGAAGAAGGGGAATATTATCTTCATGATAGCTGAAGCAGTTTGAATGTGCAAGACTAAATATTTTAATACCTCATCTTTTTTTATTTTACGTACATGCAAGGATGGTATTTTCACACAGTATATCTAGCCTTTTTTTTTTTTTTTTTTTAGACAGAAACAGGCTTTGGATTTGGGAAAGCAGTATACCTGTTTTTTGCTTTAAACTCCTATCTCCTCCTCTATCATGTTTGTATTATAATTCTTGTAAGGGAATTTGAGTTTCAGTTGACTTTATGTACAGAATCCCAGGAAAATAGTGTTCATTCATTTCTTCTAGTGAATTTTGTAATTAAAATGCAGTACAGCAGTTAATAGTGTGCAGTAAAGTGCTTTTTTATGTTGAAGACCATACTGTTACAACGTAGCCCTTAAAATAAGAACCAGTTGTGCTATGCATTATTAGGCAGGACTAGCTGCAGAGACCTTTATGATTGCATCAGAACGTATAGAGAGTTCTTAAAATAAGAAATAAAAATTACAGTAAACCATATCGACATGTGGAATGGAAAGCCTGTTTGCTAAAGTGTCCTTTTCTGTCACTCAGAATTTTCCTCCAACTTTAAATGGTGATTTATATGGTGAAATTGTCCTAACTTGACTTCTGTGAAGGAGTGATTTTTGGGTTCGAAAAGTTCAAATGTCAGCGTATTGGAGGGACAAATGGGAAGAGATGGGATTTAAGTGATCTCCCCCACCCCCAAATCTCCATAAAGACAGCTGAAATGTTGAATTATTACAATTTGACATAAAAATAGCTCTGGTTGCTAGGCAATGATGATTTGTTCTATAGGAAACCAGATTTGTGTTGCCCATCTAAAATTGTATGCCTGTTGTGTGTGTGTGTGTTTGTTTCTATATATATGAATGCACGTGTATGTGTACATACATGCATATATATGTTTGCTAAATTCACAGATGAGTATGAACTTGCAAGTTTGCATGCACTAGTGGGGTTTTTTTTCCCCACTTCTTAGATTTCATATGTGAGTATAGCAAAGGCTCATTTTTTCCAAGCCCTCTCATTCTTGACATGTCTGGAGTGCCTCAGTTCTCCCAATTTTTGTTTCTCATTTTGCATCTCCTGTTTACTCTAGCTATTAGATACGCTCGTTAATTATGCAGAAAGCTCTCCTCCTTAAAAATAAAACAATCTGAAAAAAAACCCAAGGGGAAAAAACAAGGGGACACATTTCCATTTTAAAAATACTGGAATGCAGAACTTACGGATTCTTTGACAGCTAAAATATTATAGATAGTTCCTGGTATATTGGTGATGTAAGAAGATAGAATCTTAATATAATATGGAAATAAAAATATAGTGGAGGTATTTCAGTGAAGATAAAAATCTATTTGAATTAAACCAGTAGGTTTTGTCTCCTTAGACTTGCTTTTTTGGTTTTGTTCCATTTTTTTCTTGATTTCACAACCATTTATTTTTGTTATTGTTTTCGTCTGATGCACTATTATGTAATTATCATGAATTTGATAGATTTCAATTTTTTGTTTCTCCTTTGACTTCCTTTAAAGGTAACATTAAAAACCTTGCTTTGACTTCACTGTGTTCTAGTAATACAGGGACCAGCCAAAGCTTTAGTTTTCTCAGCCACCCTCTTAGGCTGTCCCATAGAGCTGTATCTTCATCTCAGGCAGTCCTTAGAGCCAGGTAGGTCTAAATTAACTACAGTAGCAATACTTGCTGCTCCTGGAAGGAATCTGAATCTCAGCCTTAATTGGCAAGTTCAGCCATGCACATGGAGCAGTGTGATTTCTTCAGTGCTTATTTCTCCATCTGCAGAGAAATGCTGCTGTTTTTCTCTTGTGGTTTTTTAGAATTGCACAGCAGTGCAAACCCCCACCTCAAATCTAAATACTCTACAGACACAACAAGTTGTAAGAGGATTTCTGTAAACAGGAAAATTAAAATTCCTTTTGGCATACTGATTAAGCCAAGGGCATATATAAATTGGGTTTGACAGTGTCAGGAATAAGAGCTAAAATAGTGGCCTCTTTTGCACTTCATAAAAGGGAAACATAACAATGGGTGAGGAGCGTGTCAGACGTTGCAAAGGGGCGGAATACATATTTATCAGCCTCTTTGAACAGAGTACTTGAGCTTCAGTCTCATCTGCTGCTATAAAGAAGCAGTATCAGAGCGTGAAATTGGCAATCAAGTAATACATATGCCATAGCCAAAAGCAAAACAATTAGCTGCATGGATCCACAGTTTATCTACTGATTCTGTTTCGTTTTCAGCTCCAAACTTGATGGGTTTTAACTCACTGAGCAGCAAAGGCAGTAAACAAAACTCATTTGCTGAAAAAGTATTATTCTAGCCTGCAGCAGCAGCTCAGCCTTGTAAGTTAAGTGGGCAATATGGTGTATGTAGCATCTGCAGTGGATGGTAAACATGTGGTCTGTATTGCAGACTAAAACAGATTAACTCCTGTTAAAATCAGTTGGAACTTTGTACTCGAGTATAGCTCTTCATTTGTGTATGTGTCAGAGAGAGCCGTTCAGAAATTTAGTTCTGTATTTAAGACTGAAGCTCATGAGCAGTGCATGTAGGTCAGGATTGGATTTTATTGCCTTTAAGAAGTGGAAGCATAATTTATGATCGTTTACACTGTGAACTACAAATATGGTCTTCGTATGATGTGTTGGATTTTATAACATATCAACATGTGTTAAAACCTCTGATTTGAGTCCATTATTATTTCTGTGCCTCCTGATAAAATTAAATGAACAGAAAATTGCATTGATGGGTAAAGAAAATGCCTTTTTATTTTTTTTTAATTGTAGAAGCACATTTATAGAGTGATACTTAAACACAAATTATGGTCTGTGGCGTAAAAATTGCCTAAGGAATCATCGTATTGCTCAAATGTTATATATTAAGTAAGGAAATCTTAAGGCTTTCGGCATTTTTCCAGGCACAGTCGTTTTGCTAGACTGTAATAAGGTGCACAGCATGCGCTGGATCTCAGTTAATAACATTTATTTATAGTTTAAAGATGTTCCCTGTAGCCATGTTTTTGTGCTGTTTGTTTGCTCTTGTGGGCAGTTATAAAGTAGCATCCACTGTTCTGTGAGAACAGGCACATACGGAAGGCAAGTCTTAAGCTCTGCCTTTCAAATCCTTATGAATGGGGTTTTAATTCTGGGAATTTAACCTTTAATCAGTGGTAGCCACAAATTCCAGTGTAAAGGACCTTCATTTGGCATATCATGGTAACAGCCAGCTGTCCCTCAATTACAGAGTTACGCTTTCTATTTTAGCCTTTTAAAAACGAAATTAGAGAATGCTTCCCCTGATGTTTGCCTAAAGACAGTTCTAAAAAGGAACATGTGAAGAATGGCAAATGAAAAAAAAAGGGAGCGCCATATTTAATGCACTTGTCATATGACTTCTTAAAGTAATCAGGTATAGGTATTTCCACTCTTCATCTTTTTTCCCAAGATGTTACAGCAAAGCAAATGTTACAACAATCAAAAGACAAATGTGTACAGGCTAGATTTTGTTCATAGGCTTTAAGTCAGCAGATTTCTTCTGATTTTTTATTTTTCTTCTTTTCTTTAGCTCTTTTTCTTTAACCTGTAAAGTTGATCGTACAAGGAGGATATTCCTTGACATAGCCATGCATGTAACTTGCAATTTCTGACACAAAACTTGCATTTGTGTGTTGTGACAAGTGACTGTAATCTTTTTAGCTGTACAGATTCAAAGCGTTGATCTTCTTTATGAGGGCTTATTTGCCCTGGTTTTGCCTTTTGAGTAGTTAAACCAAGGCCAGACGTTATCGTCAATAATCTAAGTAAATAATTCTCTTTTATGGATTAAGAACATAATAAACAGCTCTATATCAAAGATAAACATAGCCAAATATTCTTTTGCAAATGGTAGCCAAGAATGGGTGCCTATAGAAGAATAATTAAGCAAGGCTGACATATATGATTGTCCCTCCTTTTCCTTTCCAAACCTTCAGCTGTTTGCAACTTGAATGATTTTTCTGAGACCTGTATAGTTGGTGTGCAGTAAACAACTCATGGTTGATTTCTCTTTCATAAGCTTGTTCAGTGTCTTTGTTTAGAGTCTTACCGAACCCAAATAGATCCAGAGCAGCAAACTGCAGTTTTTCCAACTGAAAAACTGAGTGGTGACCAAAACCATTTAATTTTTATAACTAATCTTCTAGATGTAAAGGTTGATACAAGTCCAAAAATTATCCAGTATGAAGTTTGGGGCAAAGGTAAGTGATGTTGACATTTCTGAAAACAAAATTGAAACTTTTGGAATTTAAGAGGCTTTTCAGAAAATTGTATTCTATAAGTGATTCATAGACACTTGTGTTTCCATGTGTGAGAGGAGAAATTTTTGGTTTTCACCTGTTCAGGCTAAAGGAATGCAGAAACTTTAGCAGTGATACACAATTGCTTGAGACTTTCAGATCAAAATTTTCTTTACTACACAAACCAAATTCCCAAGGGTTACAATCAGACTGAGTAGGAAATTGCTTCTTTCCTGCCCTTTTCTACATGTCTGCATTCAGTTATCATAGGAGATCTGTTATCTAAGCAAAGTAAAAGTGGATGGAAGGCATGGTGTTGCTTGATCAATAACATCCAGCTGTCCTAATCTTGGGATTTTTGCTCATCCTACATGAAGGACTTCCATAATTTCTGTAGGTAAGACTAAACAAGAATTTTTTTTTTCTGGTAGATAAGTGTTTATAAATGCATTTTCACATCACTATACTTCACTTTCACTGCTTTTTAGGTGAAGTTTTTTGTAACCTTTAGTTTATGTTCCTTTTGAAAAAATTCTGAACACACTTTGTTGATGGATATTGGAATTGTTCTGGTAGATTTTTAAGTGCTTAGTCAAGTGATAGTTTAACAACTGTAACTACATTGTGTGATATAGTAATTTGTCACAGTTGTTGGGACAATTTAAAATGGTAACAAAAATTTGATATGTACATATCTTACTACAGAAATGTTCCTTGATTTGGAAATATATTCAGAAGGAATTCAAAGTACACCTGATTACAGAAGAGGAAACTGAGGAGTAGATGCACTTGCTTGGGTTTTTTTTTTTTTGTTTGTTTGTGTCACAGTAGGTTGCTGAATTGCTCATCAGAGGGAAAATTAAGTAGAATCACTATCAATGTTGTGTTTATTTAATAGGTCCCAAATAGTATAATTTCTCTTTCCAGTATAGAAAAAAAGGAATAAAAAAGGCTGAAGAACTAATATTCCTTGATTTTTATGATCTCTGAGCCATATGTTGTTGGCTTTATGGTTAACAAATGAAGTATAATTCAGAAATGTGCTTTGAAAATGCTAAAAGAATATAAAACTATACTGGGAGAGAATTCTGTATGTTGTGGAAATATCTAGTGTCATTTTAAAGAATAAAATTCAAACAAGTTGTTTGGTGTCTGAAAAAAAAGTATTGAAATGGCTCCTCAATGTTTTTATATATTATTTGTCTTACAACATAGTAGCTGTCATTAAGTGGAACATCAATGTTAGCTGCAAAGGAAAAGAAAATCAACAAAAACAACAACAAAAAACTGCCAAGGAAAATCCTTTTATTCATTAATTTTTTGAAGTACTGAATGAATACTTTTTGAGTTCAGTGAACCAAATCTCAGCATCTGAATTCAATCTGATATAGGTACATTGTATTCTTAATTTAATCAGAAGCAAAAAACCCCAAACAAAAGCAACCCCTCAAACCTGCAAATAAACAAACAAAAAGCCAACCAAAAAACCCTAAAACCCAAAAAAACAGGAGAAATAAAAATATTTGAATACAGTTTAAAAAATAGTGATGAGTCCTAATTGGCACAATAAGAATTTAATGACATATGTAATCTGTGGTGTTGATAGAGCTGTTTCCCATGGTGTGTTAAGAAATGTTAAAGCACTCAGTAGCAGAGCTTCCAGGTACAGCCTTCTCTGTTTTAGAAACATACATTTTAAAGGTGTTGCTGCTAAATATTAAATGAATTGCTACCAAAAGACGGTTGGAAAATTTCTGTGTAGCTTATTATTTGTTGCTTTTAACTAGGTAGCTGTTAAAGAACTTTTGGGTGCTGCTTGAACTCTAGAGTAATGCTTCAAAAATGCTCAAAGAGATTTTTGTATTCCCTGGTGAAATGTTGCTTTCCTTGGCATTGTGTTAAGGACTGGGCATATCACCTTTCTGCTTGCAGTCCAGTGATTAACGTGCTTAAGTGGTTACAGTACTGGTTAATAGTGGTAGTTCAGCTTATTGAATGCTGGATTTTAGCAAAGCTGAGGTATAAGTTGAGATCTGACTATTCAGGAATCATAGCAGTCTGTTCCTGATTAGTCTAATGTTCACTTCTTACTTTCTAGGCTACCAAAAAGAATAAAAAACAAACTGCTTTTGTGTAGTTCTCAGCTAGTGGATTAGAATTAAAATAAGAGATGTTGCTTTCACAGATACCATGAGTCTCTGAAGTATTGCAGTACTCTATTTAATTCTGAATTATTAGCTTCTACTTCCTAAACCTCTATATGGAAAAATAAAATTATGTTTGGATTGTAACATTTTCTTTCTGTTATCCGTAAGGCTGAATTTATTTTCTTTACAGGCTGTAGTATCAGTTCTTTGGATAGAAAAAGAATAAAGTGCAGTCATTGGTATGGCAGGCAGGAATACAGACTGGTTTCAACTGCTGTATGCAGGAGTTTCTTAAACATGAGCTGAAGTAGCAGTTCCATTTTTGGCTGAGAATATTTCAGAGACAGTTATCCTAAAAAATGTTATGCATGTGAAAATGGATCTCCCCATAAACAAGAACAATGTTTTCTTGGGCGTAGAAGACCAGGATGTGTCGATAAAGCTACTCCTGGTTTATGCACTTCTGCTGTATCTGGGAGCTGTCCATCTGCTGTTATTCTATTACATTCCGAGATTGAGTTGCTGGTAGCAGACACAAGGAGTTAATCAAAGAATTAAATTGACAAATGTGTCTTTTAAAAGGCAGCTTTGTTGCAAGGGTTCTTGTGATGAGACACAGTCTTAAAAAAGCACTGCCAAAACTTGGTTAGGAGCTAGCTTGGATTTCATAGTGACCCTTTCCATTTAATGAAAGGGAGAAAAGTGAGGACATGGGCTAAATTTACAGTCCTGAGAAGTATTATGTTTTCTACCCCAGTGGAAACTAATTAGAATGGGAAATTGTCTGATGATCCAGACTATAAGGAAGGCATTTTATGTATACACCAAGTAACATGATGTTGTTTTCAAAAATGACCTAGAGGACGCAGAAGAGATTTCTCAGAATTAAGTTTGTGTGTGGTTTATTTAGCAAGGCAAAGGGTTCTGCTTACCTACACCACGTGAGAAAGGAAGGCTACTCCTTTTATTAGTGCTATAGCTTAAAACATGTAATCTGATTTCAGACCTGTATTTCCTTACAGGTTTTCTGTATGCCTTTCAGTTTCTTTGTACCCGCTTTTTAAAATTGGAAAAACACTTCCCTGCTGTGTCTAAATAATCTGAAAGCAATTATTTCAAGAACACCAGGGTTCTGAGTAAATCCTGAAATCTGTGATATGATTTGATACTGTTTTTATAGAAGCGAGATACATAAGCAGAAATGAGATATTTTTATTACCTTCAGTCCTAGCTGCTTTTAAAATATTTTACAAGTAATGATCATAGTATGAAAACTTTTCACTTTGAGACAGTGTGTGACTAATCAGTCTCAAGTGTGCAAATGAGTTAATTGAGATTATCAGGTTGTCATTTTAAGTTCTAAAATTCTGCTTCACTTTTAAGGAAGGCACTTCGTCCTTTAGCTGTTTACCTTTCTAGTCTCCAAATGTTCCCTGGTGGTAGAGTGGAGTAAAGCTCCCAAACTGTATTAGTGATTGCTGTGTGCAAAAAGTGGTTCCAATTTTACAGAATCAGTGTTTTGAGAGAAGCAGCTGGGTGAAAATGAGTGCTTTTTGGTATTCAGTTAATAGTAATGATGTCAATGTAGATTGTGTTTATTCACAGGATTACTACAGTGATTTCAGTTTGAGGGGAAATACTATAATATGTAGACACTTTTATGTTCGTTACTTGTCTGACAGCATCCAGATCTGATTCTCTGAGTGAACTCGTTAGTTTCGAGGTGTTTGCTACACAGTAGAAAAAGTAAAACATTTCTGTTTCAAAATATAACTTAAAAAAAATTACTATATTTTTGCTTTTCCTTTGTTCAGTGTACATGAGGAAATCATTAATTATATTTCTATTTATGTGATCTTTTCAGTAGTGTATTTTCCTTTACAGTGTGGTGATATAATTTGGATTTTTTTGCACATCAGAGAAATATTTGTGGTATTTTTTGTTCCTGGGTGAGGATGAGCATGTATCCATACATCTTAATTGACACAGAAAATAAAATCAGGCTTCAGTGTATTTATCCTTTATGTTTTATTTTGTTATATTTTTATTTATAGAAAAAAAAATCTAAATTGGGCTGTTATTTGTATTGTACAGTTATGTGACCTGTGATGGATTAGCAAATGACTACTTTTATTTGGTATGCATTATTTGGGAATGCAACTTCCCACATACAGAAAACTATACTTTAATTGAAACACAATAGTGTATCTTTAAGCTTATTTTGCCTACAGATTATTCTGTTTTCTGTCTTTAGAAAAGTTAAATGAAATTAAGAGATACAAAATTAGGCAGCTCAGATGAGAGAAAACTGTCCTAAGAGGTTAGATAAAGTAGTCTGCATCAGTTAATAGGTATGTTTTCTGCATCCCAAGGCTACTGTTCCCATTTCTGTTAATAATGTTACAGGATCCTCAGAATCCCGTTTTTTCTCATCCTTCCTGCACAAAAGATTGCGTTACTTGCTTAGACAGATTTTAATTTGTTCTGCTTCCCAAGTGTCAGCTTTGTAGTAGCTGCTTACCCTGAGCATCAAACCCATGTGCCCAAAGTGAGCCTGCGTGCACTGATGGCAGCCAGCAGTGATTGGGTGAATGGTGCCCATGGGTGGTCCTGACCCTTCGGCAGCGCTTCCCGTGTCCACTGATGCTGCCAGGAGACCGTGTCCTTATGTAGGCATGATGGCATGTTCTGAAAGAATGAGTGCTTTACTGTCACATATTCCAAAGATCAAACAGAAGATAAGATTTATTACAAAGTAGTGTCCAGTTGTTCTGGTTAGCTGTTCCTAGCTGGGGAAGGGAATTACATAAATTAGAGGCCTAATGGAAGACTGCTGAAAACTGTAAAAAGTCTTGATATTATGTAGTAAAACTGGTTTTAAATAGGAAAGAAAATCTTTCCTCATTGCATCCATCATACTAAAGAATTCATTTTAATATAAATTCTTAAATCTTTTCCGTTGCATTTTGAACAACTAAATCCAAGCCCCACTCAACTGACCAAACCAAAGTAGTGTAGCGGATTCTGTTGATTCTAGGTCACAATTAGTTGTTTTCTTTTTTTTTTAATTGGTTTCAATTAAGAAATAAATGAAGCATGACTGGTTTAAAAATAAAATTTTTTTCTGAACTATATTTATGTATTTTTGTACATGTTAATTGGCTATGTATGTTTTGGCGGGCTTGTGCATGTGAATTGGTGTGTGTGCTGGTATAGTATATGTTATCAATCTTAAGATAATATTGAGCAAGTAGGCAATGAATAATGCTTCTGGTTACAAATTGATGAGCTTCTACTTGTAAGATAACCTTATTTGCTCCCTGTAAGTCAGACATGGAAGTGCTGAGAATGTGAGAATTTTTTCGCTTTGGTCATGACTAGTTCAGTGTAACATAAGTCTTAAGTTGTTACCTATTTTGGCTGTAGCGTCATTTCTCTTCTGAAATAATTTGTTTATGGAATCACAGAGTGGTTTGGGTTGGAAGGGACCTTAACCCAAAGCAGATGTATATTCATACTAGAAACAAGTATAACTAGGCAAACCTATTGCAATTTTCTCAGTATTGCCAAAACAAGAGAAAGTGATGTTAAAACTAGTTTTCCTATTTGCAACCCTGCTATAGTGAGCAGAAGCTTTTCAGTGAAACAAGTAAATCTTGTTAATAATAGATAATTACGAATTAGAAGCTTATGGAATGTTTTTTTTAATTTTAAATTTAAAATATATCTGTACTTGTGGTAAAACCAGGTTTAAAACTTTGTATGAAATCGTCATAAAGGCTGTTATGTGTAAAATTTTTCTTACATAATTGAACACTTGACATTAATATTACATGGTAAAAATATCTACAAGGTCTCAGAGCATGAATCAATACAGGTGATGCAGTACATGAACCATAGCTTGTCATTTTAGATTACTGGAAAGTGCAGGAGGAGTCATGGCACAATAGTCAAGGTAAGGGGAATCATGGGGGCTTGAGTTTGAGGGGGAAACAGATTTACTCAAGCTAAGAATAAGTTTCCCTTTACTTCTGCTAGAGAAAGAGGAGAGAGGTATCAATCCGTAACTCCTTCCGTTAAGCCTTAATCATGCAGATATTCTTTTGTCAGTTCATTTATACCCAGAAAACAGACTGTACACTTTCTTTCACTGTACTTTGCTTACTTAAAAAAGCACCAAACAAACAAAAATAATAATAAAAAAAAAGCAAAACCAAAGACCAAAAAAAAAACAACCCTCCAAGCCAACACCCCAACAAAAAAACCCCACCATATGGAGGAATTTATAGAGCCATATGCTTTGTCCCCTCCCAGAGGGAATGTGTATTTAAAGTTTCTGGCCCAGATCTTTATTGATTCTTATGAATCAATAGACCTTTATTGTTTAGGTCACTGACTTTGCATTTCTTTAGGTAAAAAGCAACCAAGCTAACCAGCCAAAATCCTCCTGGTTTTGTTCTGCCAATAACTAGGTTGCTACCCTGTATATTCTAATAATCAGGGCTATAACTTTGACTAAACCATCTGGACCGTTTATTGATAGTGCTCTACCATCACATTCTAAAGAAAGTGGATATTCTTACAAGCATGTTTTAATTGCAAAAATGCATAGGAAGAGGAGGGAGTATTGGTTCTATGCTCTAGAGGTAAGTCTGCATGCCTTCATAAAAGTGAAAAACCTTCATTTTTTTGTCTTCAGGGAACTCTGCAGAATTTATAGATTCAGAGGAGTTTGTGAAAGATTTGGAGTTATCAGAGGTGACATTTTTTGGATGTCTGAGTACATTTGGATAAAAATAGTGATAGCATGAACAAATCTGTTTTCTGAGGTAGTTTTGTCACTACATGGATATTAACGTGCACCAGTAAGTGGAGAGGCTCTTTTGTCCCTCAAGCAACTCAGTTCTAGTATCAAGTGTGTCTATGCTAGAATCTTGTGTTAAACCCAGGGAGTGTCCTGGAGATACAGTGTGTGTATGTAAGAGTGATTTAATTGTAAAACAAGCAAGAACCAAAAAAAACCCAACAAAACAAACCCCCAAACTCCCAGGGAGGGAATGAGGGAAGAATTTTGTTGGAGTGAGTTGGGGTTTGCATTCAAGTATATAACTCTATCACTACTTTTTCTCTATTAAGTATTCAGTTTATTTTTATGCTTTTCTACTGTTTTGTTCCAGCTATCTCATAAACAGCCTACCTGACAACAGTTTGAATCTGGCATCCAGCAGGGCTGACATTCTCATAATTGATATGCCTGTGTTGATGAAAAATTTCCTCCACTTAGATTCCAGCAGAACACTCTGATTACAGGGAGTGCAGAGCACAGCAGAAAATCATGCATTTTTAAAAATGTATTTTTTTTTTGATGATTGATGATCACTTTATTAAATATCACTATTGCTAGGTCTCTGAGTAATGAAATAAAACATTCTTCTGAGCTCCAGGGTCTGGAGCACAGCAAGGCAGCGATGCCACCGTGACTGCAATGCTGGGTGTCTTAAGACAGGAGGAAGCAAACTCTCAAAGCTTTATTCTAATAAACTAGAATTAATTGTCAACAGCTTTGTATAGTCTTTGCAAGAAATTGTCCCTTTTCTTGATATGAGTTAATTGTCAGTGTGGCCTTTGTGCTAATTTCATTGTCAGGAACAAGATTTGTCTTCATACTCCTTGTCCTACAAGATGAAGTGACTCATGTAATGCAGTTAAGGATCTCACTTAGGATGGGAAACTTGCCCTACTTCAAGCATAAATTTGTGGGGATTGATTAATTCTGTTTTCCTCCATTCTTGCAGCCATATTTGAGACTGTCTTTTGTTTTAGCAATTCCCATATGCTTGCTTTTACAGTTAAATGCTCAAAACAATGAACTTTCATCCTCCTTCTGGAGCTTGCTTACTCTATCTGGTATCTTTTATCATTTCTTTGTCCCAGTTACAGTAGCCTTGCCACACACACTACTGGGTTTAGACCCAGCCTAACTGTATTTTTCATTAGAATCATGTTTTTATTTTGTTGTAGCAAAAAGTCTTTCTGGCAAGGTGAAAGGCTGTGCAGCCATTTTGCGAATTGGGTGTGTTTACTCCTATAACTAATTACTTGGTTAAATGATGACCTCGGTGCCCAGTGGACCATAGTATTATTTCTGCTGTCAGTGTTACTTTCAGTTTTTGACTCTTTCCCTGGGTTGGTATTGGCTCCTATGAGACATGAGAACTAAAAAAACCATCTGTTGTCACCCTAGGAGGTTGGCAGGGTTTCATCC
Organism: Oriolus oriolus; assembly: GCA_013400235.1. Taxonomy (NCBI): domain Eukaryota; kingdom Metazoa; phylum Chordata; class Aves; order Passeriformes; family Corvidae; genus Oriolus; species Oriolus oriolus. Next base: position 882,540 of record VXBT01010684.1, read on the forward strand.
AGAGTGTGTGAGCAGATGTTGATCATATTTTGACTACTCAATACCACTACAATTGATAATAATACCAGAAGATGCTCTGAAAGAATTGGAGACTTTAAGCTGAACTTGCAGACATGGAATGACAAACTGTTACATTTGAAGGGAGTGGAAGGAGAAGGAAGCCTCAAAACCCCATTCCTAAATCAAGAAAATAGAGAGTAAAAAAAATTAGGAAGGATGATACCTCCCTATCTCCTGAAAAAATGGCTTAGATTGTAAATCTTTTCTCTCAACATGTTCTACTTTGTCGCTAGACACCTTCTACTGAACTAACTGGAAGCTCTCAGGCTCTTTACTCAATCCCTGCTGAGTTAGGGTAAACATCCTGCCAGGTTTGGCTGCCAGGACACACTGTTGTTCATATTCAACTTGCCATCAACTCAGACCCTGGCAGAGGAGGTGCTTTATACCTTCCATGGTTCTGGACAGAGTGCTGTCATTGTGTACTTAGTTTTAGATGGTGCTCCACAATCTTTACAATCTCTTTTTCTAGGTTATAATCCCTATGAGGTGGTGGTACTATCCAGAGAGATGGATAGTAGAATCATATCATAGAATCATGGAGTGGTTTGGGTTGGAAGGGACCTTGAAGATCATCTCCTTCCGAGCTCTCTGCAATGGACAGAGATACTTTCCAATAGACCAGATTGCTCAAAGCTCTATCCAGCCTGGTCTTGAACACTTCCAGAGATGGGACAACCAGAATGTCTTTGGGTAGCCTGTGCCAGTGCCTCACAGCTCTTGTAGAAAAATCCAGGCTCTTTTTTTTCCTTTTTGTGACTGGTACTATGTTTAAAAATAGTCACTAGAGACTTTCACAGGGTTTGCTTTCACGTGCTAATGGCCACTATGGCTGATTGTAACAGGAAACATACACAGGACCTTTCTGGTGAGACCAGAGTATGAGGGCCCAGTGTTGCTCTCTATCTTCGTTTGAGTTGTATCTGTTTTCATGAGTTGGTTGAGAGACAAGGAGACTGCATTTACTACCACACCTGCAAAGACATGTCTGGAGATCACAGAGCAGGACAATTAATGAGGTGGTGTATACTCAAGTAGTAGTCCACAAAGATCACTTTGTGACCTGTAGAAGCAGTGGAGTTGTGTAGGTTTGTTGGTGTGTGTGATGGACGAAGTGAATAGCTATAGGAAAAAAAGCTGGTAGAAAAGAAAATGGCTTTTACTGTTTTGCTGTGTGCATGTGTGGGTTTCCCACTAGCCTCTCTTGTGTGTAATTGCTTAGAACTTTATGTAAAATATCCTTTATAGAAGTATTAGTAGAGACTGGAGTTTGCTTAGTTTATAGTTTTCTGTTACTGCTCTGGTTATCTGCATGAGAAGAAATCAGTGCAGGAAAAGATTTCTTTGGATCTGAGGGATTCCAACTTAATTTTATAGGTAATAGTCATGGGTTTTTTGAGGAAATAGAATTGCTTCATCATTTTTGAATCCCATAGAAAATGAGAAGTGAATGAAGGTAACAATTTTTCATTTCAATTTTCACAGCTTTTTCTGTGGACCCAATCAATGACAAGGAGACTTTGTTTCCATGGAGAGCCCTTTAAAATATATTTGAAGTCATGTTTTCCTTAAACACCACAGTACAAAAATCTGATATATGACTTAGTCTTAAGGAAGAAGCTTCTTTCACAGGGAGTTCGTTTGGTTCAGCAGAAATCTTTTGCCACGTGGGGTGAGGGCCACTAGATGCTTCTAGGCAGCGGTGATTGCCAGTGTGGGCAGCAAGTAAAAACTACACGTCACTTTTAGTTTATTGGGCACTTGACAAGTGTTAATAAATTGAGGCATTTGAATTATGTATGGTGCATCCCATGGTACCAGTGAGGACTTAGAAAGTGACCAGGAAGGAAAATATCCTTGAATCCTTTTCTTAGGGTTGTATACCTGCAGACAAAATGGGATTCATGAGACATATGACTTCTGCTTTTGTAATCTGCAGATCCCATTTTCCTTGTTACGCTACTTTGTTAGGATAAAAGCCATACTTTTAAACTGATAAAAAAGCTGATCTCACAGTTCATGCCTCCCCCTGCCCATTTTCCATTCAGCTGAATCTGAAATGCAGAGGTATTACTTATTTCTCAAATGCATTCCCTAGTTACATGTATTACTTCAATGTCTTGTTGATGAATAAACTAGAATCAGATATTTGGAAGATATGAATTACTGATGTATGAATCATTACTGTTTTTTTTTTTTTTTACTAAGGCTTAATTAAGCCTTTTCTTCTTTTAAGAAGTCGTTAAGGTGGAATTTTTAATGTCGTGTGATACTTGTATGGGATTGTCAATGAATCTCATTCACAGATAAATTATGGGGGGCACCTGCATCTTGAAAAGCTGTGTGAGGTAATTATGCAGCATGGTAAATGGAGGAAGTCTCTTAAGCTTCAGGCTGATGAGTAGGTTCAGTAAAACACATCTTGTGAGTAGTGTAAAGTGTGACAGCCTGCTTTGATGAACTGTTCAATCTTTATGCTGCTTCAAACTCTGTATCAAAATAATTAATACAGAAATTTTAAAGGAAAAATGGGCATTCTAGGCCCCATAATAATATTATCACAAAATTGCAAGATATAAACAAAGAGCATTCAAGATTGAAATTTCTATAGCAGCCTTAACTTAATTATTTTGCATTGTGAACTTCTGCTCCCATGAAGGTCAAGCAAGTTAAAACTCAATGCTTTTTGATGATTTAACAATAGTTATACTTCAATTTCTTCTTACTCTTATTTAATCTTACACAAAGAGCTAGAAATTTGAATTGGCCTATCCTCTCACCTCTGTTCGTTACCTTTCCTGCTCAGGTGACAATAACTGCCTGCTGTGTCATGCATAATTTATAGGCAGAGTGAGTGTTCAGAGGTAACATATTTTTGTAACATAGGCTGTATGTGCTGGTTTGATAACTTTTGAAACCAAAAACTGCAGACTCATGAGAGAACAATGACTGCCTTTAAGCACCTCACTGGCCCTCTGCTACTAATGCAACTCTGCCAGGGCTGCTTCTGAGCATTCAGGCCTCTGAGGAACTTCAAAGAGTTGCTATTCTCATTTAGAAAATGACCTATCAGAGTAGGAGCTTCACCTACAAGTTTTGGTACAGGCAGATTCAGTCCTGCCTTGAACAGGATGTGTTATGAGAGCACAGAATGGACTCCATGTATCTTTATTTTCCACTAGTCCAACTTCTGATTGCTTAGAAAGGCGATGTTCAATGTCACAGTCACGCATCAGTTCCTAGCAGTGCGTCTCTGCTGTGTGCACAACAACTGGGATGATCTCTGTGCTGCTTTAAGTTATTCCTGTTATTTACGGTGATGGAGTTAAGAAAGTCAAAGAGAATTCCCTGAGCTTGTTCTCATTCTATATAAGTAACAATTAATTGAGCTGTAATATGCAAGTCAGACAGCAATTTAGCAGTCGTCTCCTCTCTCCTTTAGATTTGAGTCAGTATCTGTAAATTTGGAACAACTGTGTATGTTTCCGTGCACCATAAATACATCAGGTGCTGTATTTGTAGTCTGCAAGTGTTGCTATTGGGTAATTTGGATATTGATATTTAGTGTCTAGGAAGTGAACCAGAGTAATACAAGCTAGCTAAAAGAAATAAGAATCTGAAAGAAGAAAAATTTCTCGTAGATTAAAAGCTGTTGTCTGCCATTTATGCAAGGGAGTAATGAGATTCACATTACACAAAATTGTTTTCATAGCAGTAGGTAATAAATGAAGTCACATCTACTTGATTAAATAATAGTACTTACAGATTTCTTACAGTGTGATATAACTGGTCTTTGAGAGAAATGCTGAGTCTAATAAAATTATTTCAAAGTAGTCATTAAAACAGTTAGTTGGCAAGTAAATCTGCATTTTGAATATTTTGAGAAGTACAGCTGTATATCTTTGCTCCAGATTCCTGCACATTTTTGTGCTCTCTGACTCCCCCCTGCACCAAGTTCTTGCAGTCTGAAAGCTGCGTGGCACTCTAATCTCTGAGTGAGAAGTGTTGTGTGCAAGTAAATAGTTTTAATTACTTATTGGCTGACCTGCTGCTCTTTAAATATTTATGTGCTGTGTACTGGAACTTATTTTCCTACATCAGGATAGGCTGAGATATAGCTTTATATCCTACAGAGAGCTGCCTTTAATTCATTGTGCTTTCCTTTATGATTTTAATGCAGTGAGAATAAATGTTATATACTACCCTTGAATCAAAAAAGCCTTAGAGGTTACTCTTTTATAGAATTTGGCAGGTGATAGAGTGCTTCTCTGGTGTTCTTCAAACCATTATTATACACGTGTTTTATGATAGTACCTACCTGTTGTATTTGCAAGTCTCTTAGTTATTTTTGTCCCACTGCCTTTCTCCTTCATCTTTTATGTTGTTATCTTTAAAACCTTCTGAAAAATCATAAATCTCTTTATAAAAATGTATATGCAAATAAATTCTATTTGAGGCTCAGCATTGAAGATTGCTGGTATTCCCATAAATATTGTTAATTTGCTATTTTACACATAAAGAAAACGCAAGTGTTTAAATCCATCCCTTCCATGTGAAAATGTGTGATTTGAGTCAAATGAAGTTCTCAAATTCCTGTCTGCAGGTTTTTGAGGTGGAAACCTGTTCTTTCAGCTAAGGAAGTGAGTGGTTAATTCCTTTTATGTAAGGACCAAAATTCCTGTTTTGGAGTAGCTTATAGTACCTTGTGCTTTGTCCTTTAAGCTGTGCACTGCCTTTCCTAATCCATGGCTTCTTCATGATTTTTGGGAATTAGAAATGTGATTTTGAGAATGAGTTTTAGTCGCTCAGTATTTCACAGAAGAGGGGAAAGATTTCCTTCTGCAATTCGGTCCAGATCTCCTTCTTTTGGGTACCTCTGATAGCACATGTAAGAGAGGGTTATGAAGTTAATGCGATGAATGAAAGCATCCTGTTTGCTAAGAGGTACAAACCTCCCTTCTGTGATTGAGCAGGATGGAGAAAAGTACACAGCTGAAAAGATAGTGTGAAGTTTGACTGCACTGGCAAAGCAGTTTGATACTTATTTTGTAAATAGTATTTGAGTATATCTTTTAGTGAAATAAACTTTCTGCTCTTGAAACATTTCAATGGCGTATTTAATTGACTATTCCTGGCAGTGAGTAGTTAACTTCATTCATTTTCTTACTGCAGTTTCTATGACATAATTATTTTGTAAGAACTACTCTTGTAATCTAGATCCTAAAGATCATAAAAAGTTTACTAGTAATACTTCTCTTAAAACTAGGAAAAAAAAGTGTTATTTTTCTGTTTTTTTATCCTTTCATGGTAGTAAAGAAAGAGTGCCAAGAGGTAATGACTGAAAAACTTGGAACTGTGTATTACTTAATGTTAACAACAACAACAAAATTACAAGCAATCAACTAGAGTACTTCCTGTAATCAAGATAAATAAGTTAGGTAATTTCCCTACTGTTTCTTACTTTTTTCTCGTTTTTATGACTGTTTTCTTGCATTTGAGAAGCACCTTGAGACCTTTGGATAAATATTTAAAATGCTTTTTTGTCTGTGACAGATATTTCTCATTCAATACGCTATAGGTAATTTGGCAGTTTTTATTTCACGATGACATCTCAGTCAATTTTATTTTCAATTATATGCTTACTTTGATTTGCCTTCTGTTAGGTGGGAGGAAGCAAGATGGGAGGATAACAGAAAATGCATGTACCTTTCTGCCCTTCTCTGTGCTTTTCTATTAAGGAACCCTTTTCTATAGTTTCAATAACTCAGTCCCATCTAAAATTGCTTCATGTATTTTTCCAAGTTTAGTTTCTGTCATATTTAATCTACTCCAAAGGACTTTCTAAAATATATTTTGAAAGAATGATCTCAGTATAAGGCTTGATCCACAGAAAATACAGTTAAAGACTAATGTCTTACATGGTAATTGTCTCGTCTACTTAATGTACTTATTTCTATGGTATGTAGGGACCAAAGAATAATGAAACGTGTCCTTTCATTTAAGTGTAGTGTCCCCATTAATACAGTGAAATGCTTGTTTGCCCTCTTGTCTGCTACTTTATAATTGAAAGGGCCTTCAGAGAATATTTTAATGCGATAATAATTTGGTCTTAGTAGAGGAAATTAATAAGAAATGCTCTGTTAACTATGAAAAAGAAAATAAATTTATGGGCTAAGTATTAGTTTGACATTTTGTGAAATATTTTCAGTGAATGCTTTTAACCTGTACATCCCTGACTTGTCCTATTTCCTTGTTTATTTATATATTGCAGACAGTGTTATGTAGTCTTACAACAAGTTCAGAGGCTATTTATTTCTAGCAATGGGGTCTGATACACAACCAGAAGCAACAAAAGAAAACTTAGTCTTATTTTTATCAATAAATTTCATTAATTATTCACAAAAACTGCTTAACTTGGAGTGAAAGCTTACATAACTATTGGTATAAACTCCTGCTAACTTGAAGCAATCATTTTTAAAAAGCACCATTTGTCTATTTGAATGCGTGTAAGTTTGCAATGACTTTGTTGTTTTTCATTTCCCTGTCATGTGGTGTTCTTAATTGCTTCTCTTTTACACATGTGTTAATGTTTAATTGTCTTATATAACTAGTCTAACAGTCTTTATCAGTAGGTTTTTAGTGTATCTTACTTTGTGATTTCACCTACATTATGCCTGCGTTGTCTTTGTGTAACACCGAAACACTTAAAATCCTTCATATATTTATCTTTATAAGGTCCCTATGTAGCAGAAACTACTGTTGCTCTTGTTTTACAGCTGCAGGGCGAAGACATGAAGAGATTAGACAGTGTGGCTGAGGACTTTCAAAATTTGATGACAGAACAGGGACTTGCAGCATGTCTCTCAATTCTTAGGCTGGTATGGAAATCTGCCAGCCAGTTTTTCAGTTATTTGTAAATACTGTTTCACATCAATGGAAGTGTTACATTATAACACTGCCATTAATGTGTAGAAATATTTAATCTTTGAAATGAATCTTTTTGTACTTTCTTCAGATTTCAGATAATGTAGGTGTCTGCTGTTTCATATTCTTAAGTCAGAACCATACTCAGGAACCCTTCATTTGACAGACTGTTGTACTATTTGTGGAATCATGCGTGGAACACTATATTTTACTAGTCTAGTTTCCCTTGTCTCTCAGGTCAAGGTTTTAGAATTAATTCCTCTCCTGCAGCAATTTTTGTCAGTCAAAGCAATGATGTGAAAAGGGAATTTTATACAAGTAACCCATACCAGAAATATGAAGGGCACAGAATGTAAAATCTGTAAGGATTGCTGAAGGTTTGCAAAAATGCAACAGAGAAGCTGGTTACTGGAAGAAGGAGGGGAGAAAAAAGAAGGTTTTCTTGGTTAGCATAGAAAGTAACGCTCTGGTTGTAAGTGAGGACGGGGAAGATGCTTCTCAAAAATTCCTTGGAAATGCAGAAAACCAAGTGTAACATCTCAGTCTTAAACTAACAAGAAAACTTTTGTATTCTACTTTTGACTTACTTTTCTTAATCTTCCAAATTTGCAAACACCAAATTATGTAGCTTGTGAATATTTTATGAGAGCAAAATGCTGGGTTATCTCATCAGCCATGTTTTCTGTAGATCATTCTGGTTCTTTTATTCAGTGAAAGGAATAATGTTTGTCTGGGTATCAATAATTAATCCTTTGAAACAAGTCAAACCATAGCTACAGTATGATAACTGATGTCAGTGTAACCTAATACTCAAAGAAATGCTGCGGATAGGGAAGTTTAGAAAGTACTTCTTAGCTCACATTTAGTTAGTTTAGCTTTTGCTTTCTCTTTCCTACAAGACTGATTCTTGCAAGAGGTTTCTAAGTCTCCATAAAGCTGTTCATTTCTCACATTGCCATTTGTTTTGTTTATTAATAGTCCAGTGAAAGCTTGTGTTTCCTAAACTGCTCTGGAACAGGTGAACAGCTGCAGGGTTTTTTGTTTTGCTTGTTTTTAGCGCTGGATGAACTGCTCCTTAGTAACTATTAAGATGGGGACTATGGATGGGAGCTCTGTGCGACAGAAGGCATCTGCCATGGCAGTATATTCAGTAGGTACCTGAAGTCTTAAGATTCACTGTATGTTGCCCAGCTTCTGAGATTGCCGCATAATATTATGGTTTTATATAAATTTAAGACCCCTATTTGGAGGTGTCAAAGTGGCAAGTGAATGTATTGAAGGATATGGAATTAAATTATTGATGGAAGCCTAATAATTTTAAACACAGTATTTTAGACACTTGCCTGAGAGAAAGGAGAAACAGTCTTATATGCAAAATTATTCCTCTTCACATAGCACCTCATGGTGGCTTTGGGGAAACAGATGAATGAAAAAGAAAGGAACATAAATGTAGATTCCTAATTTGTAAGAATGACCATTATGAAAGTGTTGTTGGTACTATATAAAACATTTCTTAAAATGCCAGGCTTTAGGAATGCAATGCTGTTAGTTGAAGGGCAGTTAGCAGAGATAAAATTGCAAGTTGCTGGCATCATTATCTAAAGCAGCCCTTTCCTAACTGCTCCAAACTATATTTTAAAATTGTATTACTACTGCATACTTTAAACTAGGAGCCCTTTCTTATCTCATGTTGTCCAGGATGGAATTCAAAGGCCAATACTGTGTTTGTCTCGTTGGTGTTACTGTTTTTAAACATCTGCTTAAATTTAGCATGCTACTTTCTCTTGAGTGATGTGGGTATGGCTCCTCACCTGTAATGAGATACAAAGCATTATTTAATGATTTTTGTGTGATATTCAACTAGTTACATGTTAGATAAATGGGGTTATCAAATTATTTTCTTTGTTTCACCACACTTCAACCCAGTTCTCTTCCCTCACATTACCTGCCTGTTTCTTATGGTTTTTAACATATTTTAACAAGATACCAAGTTTTTTCAGTACCATACAACAGAGAGTACTTTCCAGGTTGTCTTCACGGCATCCTGTGTTTTCAGGTCTTTTAAAAAAACAGTTTATTCTTGGATGATGTTTTAAGGCTTCATAATAACTTTCTGATTTTATTTTGTGTTGTCCTGGGTTGAATGAGGTGTCTATGCAGTGATTCTATGTTTGTGCAGATATTCTAGAGGTGAAATGAAGCAGGCAGGACTACGTTTTGAAAACTGTTAACTGTTTTTGAGTGAATTTTGCCTTTTTGAATTCTTCTTCCTTAGGTAACTGTGTTCAAGAATCCCAGAACTTATGTAATCTAAATCAATATTTATTGCTGAAAATAGAAGACAAACTTGAAGTTTCTGGTCCAGGCCTGTGTCAAACCATTGGTAGAACACTGAGTACTGATTCCTGCACGCACCTTCTCATCATGTTCTCTTCCATTTTGTCATTAAGTCCAGGAAATATATATTTCACAATATACTGCTTCTCACTTAATCTACCTCAATGTTCCTGTCATCAAGTAATTAAAATAATGAGAACTGCTAAGCAGAGTGGGTAAAGATCCCTTACTTGTAATACTGAACTTGTAAATAATTAAACAATTATCATCACTGTTAGGTTATTATTTTAAGCACCTTTTTCAGGTGTTGGTGTTGGTTGCTCAGTGCTGTGAGTTGAAGAAACAGCAATGGAACAAGACTATGCACTTAATAACAGGACTGATTTTTGTATTCAGTATAAAAAAAAAGCAGCCTTTAAACCTCCTTTAGTCATCTCTGTACAATTGCATAATAGCTTGGGGATAAACTTTTCCTAATACTTAACTGCCAATTAAGTAAGATAAAAAGCTAGCCATGTAGATGAAAAATATAAAATATCCCAACTGAATACAAATATTACATAACAGCAACTAATCTGCATATTAATTACAGCTACAATAATGTCAAGAGCTAGACTGATCCTGAGTCTGTTCCAAATCATACTTGGCAGGGGATGACTGTTTTACTTAAATTTTAATTAAGAAATAATATGGGTGGGAGATTTTTAATAGAGGTGAAATAAGTAGTATAAATACAGCCATTCAAATGTATTACAGACTTTAATACCCATAGAGAATCAAATACTGAATAGGTTTGTCAGGTCTTACTGCTCTATTCTGTTGGCAACTGAAAGTCAATACAGCAAAAGAAAGGTTATGAAAACCTTTTCAAGATATAAAAACTACCTTTCTCCTTCAATTAAGTAAATTGCCTACTATTTCATTGAGTGCTTGGAAATTTTAAATTATTTTTATATCTTATGAGCAATCACATCTGTCGACAAAAAGATTGGGGGTAAGGAAGAAACATGCACACTAAAAGAATTTTCTAACCTTAATACTTAAAAGTTCACTAACATAAAATGGACTTTTTCATTTGGCTCTTTTTGTTTAGTGATCTGTAGTTCTGTGACTTTCTATCGCAAGGTCTATAGTTGTGGGTGTTTTTAGCAACATATGCATCTGTGCACTTTTAAACAGGGGTTGCTGGGTGGAAAGATCAAAAAAGACTGATTTCATCCTCATTCTGCCAATGACTTCTCTAGTGACTGAGTTAGGCACCTAATCACCACCTCAGTTTCTTATCTGAGAGGAAGAGATAATTATACCTCCTTTACTATGAAAACCACATTAATTCATTCAGTATAAACTTGTACGGAGTATGAAAGCTCACTGTGCACTGCAGAGGAGGACCATGGAGCAAAATCTGGTGTGTGAAGTCTACATTCTGAAAGACAAGCTCTAGCCATTACGAAAGGCAAAAAAACTGGTGGGAAGAGAGAAGGAAATGGCACGTGTAGTGTATTAAGCAGTCTGTAGCTGTCAGGACGCTGTGGGGCTCCCTATGGGCCAGGGGCCTGCCCAGCGCCCTGGCTGCGGTGGAGGGACAAGGCCCTGGCATGGAGCCAGCCTGGGACAGAGCCTGTGGTTCAAGCAAGAGAACTGGCTGTGGGCTCACCAAGGCTGGATGGGACAGGGCTGGGGGAGCCCTGGATGGGGCTGAAATGGCATCCTGGGCCACAGAGGGCACTGGAGTTGGGGGAGATCCTGGGGACAGCGGCTATGACCAATGAGGCCTTGGAGACATGTCTAGGTTGCCTAAGCTTCAGTGTTTTACTTTATTACAAGGTCTGGTGTTTAGAGCCTAGTTTTCTCTTTCTTGGTTTATAAACGAAACCCTGATGGTGGTGAAGGCATTTCTTTGGGACTGATCCGTGTGGCTTTGTGATGCTTTGGGTCACCAGTTGGCTCCAGCCAAGCGTTGCTCTGCTGGTAACACCTCATGCTGTGCTGTACATTGCTGTCCTCTGCAATGAGCTCATTTCTGTAGGTTGTGCTCTGTGCGTGTGCAGCACAGGATACGTCTTTCAATGCCGAGTGCAGAACATCTGATTCACTGTGTCCAAATTTGTCAGTGAATGAGGTCCAGTTATGCAAATACGAAGTAATTTTTATCTTCTGTTGCGTTATTTGCTTGGGAAGTGTACTGAATTACTGTTGTAACTCTGAATAATTTGTTATTATCAATATAGTAACATCACACTGTGCTGTAATCGCTAGTAAGAACATAGAGCCTGCTTTCTGGGAGGGAAACTGACAGAGAAAAAAGAATCTGATTAGCTAATTAAGTTGCAGTGTTGAGATTCTCTAAAAACAACTGTTGGCCTCCGTATTAAATTTTTGGCATTGTTCTGCTGTTCTTTGCTGACAGATTCAATGAAATTGCTTTATTAGTTAAGTGCTGCTCTCAGGGAGTGCCTGTACCCTTACCTACAGCTGTGTCCTCAAGACCATCTCACAGCTATGGACTTTGACCATCACAGGGTAGTATTTCTGCTGTAGTAATAATCACATAAACAGCATCAAGCCTCTGTGCTTGTATAAAAGATATCCTGAAGGAGATAATTGGCAATCGATTTCCTACTTAGTGGCCTACAGACAAGTCATCTATAAACAAGATCTTTCAAGCTGTTGATCTGTGCAGAGTGCTTGGAGCACTAATGCAGATCTATGCGTGTAGTTCAAGTGCTCAGTACTTGCTGCAGCACTCAATTTTGCTGCCTCTCCTATTCTTGTTTAGCATAACTTGTCAAGTATTCAGGAAGTCATTAGTATTATGCTGTCACGAAAGGCATGCTCATGGCACAGTCTGGTACTTTGCATGTGATGTGATGTAAACACTGTACAATCCACGCTGGCTTTTCCTGCTGTTTCCCTTGATGTTTGTGCAGCACCCATGACTGTAGCACATGGCAGGCAGTTACAGGGCACGGCATCCTTGCTGCAGCATCCGTGAGAGACTGATATGAATTCCAGTGCATGTGACTCATCAGTGAGCTCGGTGCAGCTGAGGCTCCTCTAATTTCTAGCTCTTCGTTCTGTGAGAGCCACTTACTGACAGAATAATTTCTGTGATATATTAAACACTTTCATTGAAACACAGGTTCACTGATAGCATGGCAGCTCCCTGCAGATTCTCTATGATGTATTTTGTTCCACTCACACTTGATAATTGCTGTCTTGTTACATCATGCTCCTCAGTGAAGGTTTACTCAGATAATTAATTCTAGTGATGGTAAATGAAAATTGTACATAAATTATGTTCACACCTAGTATGCATTATTTTCAACTGATACATCAAAAGGTCTTTCAGTGTATGTCTGACAAATTCATTTATATGTAACCCTAGAATTGCATACAGAGCTGTTGTCAATTATGTTGCTTGTAAGGAAGGAACATATAGCATATTTGGTGCCAAGTACGTTTTGAAGGTGTAATGTCAAGGAGAGTTTTATTACCTAATTAGTCTGGTGCCTTATAAAAAATTTCTATTTCTCTTATTTCTAAAGAGAAATGGCCAAGTAGCTTCTTAATTTCATCTAGCAGGGATCCAGGAAGACAGATTTTCTGTTTCTTATAGCATGTCTTGGCCCTACCTATATAGTGACTTTCACTGTCAAATTGCTAAACATTAACCCAAATACTTACTTTGCAGGAGGCCCAGAAGATCAATGGTGGTGGAGATACACAGGCAGATGGAGCCTGCAAACCAACAGATGAAAAAGAGGAGAATGTGGCAGCAGAAGTGGGATGGATGACGTCTGTGAAGGATTGGGCAGGAGTCATGATATCTGCCCAGACATTAACTGGCAGAGTACTTGTAAGTTTTCTATGATTTTTCTATGTTTTTATTTTAAAGAATATTTTTAAGAAGCACTGTGTCCCAGCTGTAGTGGAGGATTTTTGATTGGTTTGTTGCATCAGCATTGAGTCAGTCCCAGTTTTCTCTTTTAGAAGTAAAATAGCAGAGTAATTCCCACTGCAAGAGAGAGGCAGAGACAGCAAGTAAGAAAAACTGACTTCCAGACCACTCCCCAGCCTATTTCAGTACTCTGGCCCTATGATTTTGAACTGCACTACAAACAGCAAGTTTATTCATTTCACATTAGGTGCTAAAACTATAGACCTATTTTATCTGAAAGTAAAATTCTGCTTGGAAAAATGGAAGCAAACCTGGAAAATAAGCCCAGTGTTACAAATGTAGAGAGTGGTCAGAACTGTAAAGCAAAGACAAGATTGAATTGGCTATGCAACGAGATTTTCAATAGACTGGTAATGATTTTATATTCTCTTCATATTTTTATTAGGTTAGAAATCCTTCAAACATGTGAACAGTTATGTATCAAATGGAGACAGATACTGATAATACATGGTTTAAAGTGAAAAAAATTTTGTAGTTTTTCACTTTATTTAAATATTATTGCTTTAGAGCCTTGTCAAGTATTAAAATGCAAGGGTTTTCTGTGGAGTTCACTGCAGTAGAAAGTGTCTCCTATGTCATTTTGATTAATTTCCTTTTTAGAACGCACATACTTATAAAATAGAAGCTAAAGTGATTTAAATCCCATTTAAAACTTCAGAGAATCCCAGGGAAACTAGTTTGGGTTAAACTGAAAAAGGATTTGGGTCTTTGATTGTTTACTTTGCTTGAAAGATATTTTATGGTAAGTCAGTTTTGGGCTATAGACTAATTGTTTGGATGGGGGGAGGAAATGGAGGAAAAGAGGAGAGATTGCACTTCTTAATCAAGTCTCTTACAGGAAAAAGTTGAGGTGAATTAATTGCCACTGTATCGTTTGGTTCTGCAAGCATATTATTTTGATTATTTTTCCCAAAAGAACCTTCTTCACTTTTGCTTATGTTAGTTCCTGACTTTGATCAAGAGCTGGAAAGTGTGTTCCCTTGCTGCTTTTTGTACTACTGTCTTCTATGTGCAGCTGCCATACTGACAGTCTTTTAGTGATTGCCTTTTAAAAAATGGCATTTTACATGTTTCCTGCCATCTTCAGCATTAAAAATGAAAAACCCTAAAATCGTGCTTCTAGTTCCAATTTAAGTATTAAGGCTAGAAATCCCTCAAACCCAGAGTCCACTGCTCCCACCTATGCAGTCAGAAGTTTCCCTGTGTTGATTTTACTGGGCTGTATGTGAACACAGATACAAACCAACAGTTGGGACCAAAATGTAATGTACATAACATAAAATACATTTGACTTCAATACAGTGGGAGAACTTACTCAGCACTGTTTGATTGCTTCATTTATTTCTTTGGGGTATTTTTTTTTTTTTGTACTTAGAGTTTACCATTGCATTTTATAAGGGACCAGCTGGCCAATGTCATTGGGTTAGGTTATTTCTGAGAATATATTTATAGTCTTGTCAAGATATAGCAGCACATACTGTGCACATCTGGGTTTATTAATATGACTAACTATCTGAGAAATAAGTAACAATGCATGGAACCTCTTAGTTAATTTTGGTCAGTTTAGAAAACAAGGTGCATTTATTTTAATGTAGCACTCATCAAATTCAGTGTTTGAATTGATAGGATGTAATTTATGGAGGACCACTTCCAGAATGGACCATTTGGCTGTTCATTTAAATTTTACTTTCCGAGAACATTTGCTAAAGGTTAAGTGCTTCAAAGAACATTTGTGCTAGAGGGTCATATTCACATTATTTGAGATACTTGACTTAAGAAATTATAGCGCACTTTTATACTGTGAGAGTTTAAATTGAAATCAATCTTATACATCCAATGTTTGCAAAAATGCTTAAAAAGCAGTCCAATGGAAATGGACTTGGAAAAAGAGTTAAAATTGAACTTCAGTTCAGCGTGAGCACCTGAAGGTGTTGTGGAGCTGCTGCCTGCCTTTATTTGGGAAGTGAAGGAGACAAGTTAGCGCTGTGTGAACACACATCAGTGCAAAGTAGAAGCTTATTTGTGTTTTCTGCTCATGGAAAAAGCTCCCACCATTATTCTTACCTGGACAGTCATTTTCTTCACAATGAATCTTAGTGGAATGTCAAGTGCTGTTTGTGAAATCTAAAAGGGCTACTTTTTGGAGCTCTCTCTACTGGAGTCTATCACCATATCTTTGCCATGTTTGAGCTAGCTTTTATTTCTTCCCTAGTAACCTTACAAAACAGCTTTCTAATTTATCGTATCAGCTATTGTCCAGGTGCTTTGTGAATATTGAAACAAATATTTAAATAGTGAGTGCTCCTATAATTACCTCTTTAATATTTAAACATTATGGCTACCCACGGGTGAGGAAAATAAAGGCCAACAGTATGGAAAAGACAAGATGGCATACATGTTTAAAGGTTATAACTTTGTAGTGTAGTACAAAATTGGACATTTACATTGACATTGGACCATTTGTGCAATTCTCTAGTGAAATCAAATGTTTCTATTTATGTAACAGATGCAGACTTGAAGGCCTTAGGCAACACTGTAGCCATAGAACTAGCTGAAAACTTTTTTTTAGTCGGAAAATACTTTTTTTCCAGAATAATTTAGAAAATCATGTGTTTTAGTGCATCTGCTGGAAAGTAAGGGATGTTACTTATTATTCATGATCTGGGTCATTGGAGACAATCAATGAAATGATTTAATCCATTCAGAAACAAACACTGAAATCTTCAATAGAGATGATTCCCCTTCCACACTAGTTTTAAAAATGTTTAATTCATTGGTGGTCATGAGGGAAGGAAGAGTTCTGTACCTGAAATGAAAGTTGAAAGAACCCAACCATATTTGTAATCTACTCCCCTCTCGTTCCATTCCTTAGAGGGAGAATTACATTTAAAGACTAAACAAACAGGAGAAATTAAAACCTCGTTGTTGTTGTTGGGAGCATCATGTGAAACAAGAATGGGAGATTTTAAATAGTTAAACCACTGACTTTTCAAAGCATTTGACCATCACTTGCTTTATCATTATGTCAACTGAGTATCTCCTAGCCTGTAATTCTTGTCTGTAAGAGATGTAGAAGTGGCATGTACATGGGATTGTACTAATATTGCATTTGTTTCAGTAGTTTATGTGAATGTAGTAAAGATGAAGTACTGAAATAGAAATAGACTTTGTACTGCTTTGGCAGCTAAATTCTATTCCTGACATTTCAAAAGTGGTTTAGGCACAAAGAAATATTCACACTACCCAGTTTCATCTGAAGGGCAGGCTTTGGAGGAAGAGATTTGTATAAGGTGATCCAGAACGTCCTTTGGTTAGAAACTGCTTTTGTTTTTCCGAGTAGTGCAGCTGCGTAGTGCATGGTGCCTACAGCTGTGTGGTCAGAATATCCTTTTCTCTTTGTACTTTAGGTCTGAGAAGCACAATTGGAACATAATGTTCTTAGTGACAACCACCTTTGAAAATGTGACTTTTGCTCTTAAACAATGTAGATGTCTATTTGACATCTGGTTTGAAAGTGTGTCCATGTTAAATTGCATAAGCACAGGATTTAAGAATACACTAATTGAACCCATGCAGTTCTGTTTGCATTTCATGTTGAGTGGCATGAATATAAATAACAGTAAAAGGTAACAGTTTACTTAAAATCTGTTCAGGGAAATACTGATTTACTTTGAAGTGCTATAAAATGCTGTAGATGATGGAAGTATCAGATTACTGAGGTGGGTTTCTCAAAGAAGAATCAGACACATTCCTAATTAATCTTAAAATGCAGGAAATTAAGTGTATTTATGAACTGATTTTGCTTCCTGAATTTACATCATTTGAGTAAGAAGAAAAAGATTTCCTTAATTAGATGGAGTGCTTCATATACAGAAGAAAGTAGTGTGTGTATTGTTGAATTTGACACAGTTCAATCTATGGAAAGCTTTAGACCCTTGACTGGACTTCTGAAGAACTATTAAAAATGGTAGAGGGCCTCACTACTCATTCAGGGAAAACCACTGGATCTTTAATTATATAAGTATTTATCGTAAATTTTCCTAAAAAAAAATAGGTAGGTATTTTATATGCTTTTTGGTTTTGTTTGATTGTGTGTTTTGGGTTTTTTTGGTATTTTTCACAGCTAGATTTGTTCCTGCTGCTTTTTATTTGCTTTTAATTTTTTTTTTTCTCAAGGAGAGGACTCAAATTCTTTTAATGTTGAGGGGGGAAAATCCCCACAACCTCTTGCATAAGTAATAGCTGTCTAGGAACCAAAGTGAAATTTAACAGTACAGAAGTTATGTGGGGTTTCTCTGTGTTTCCAAAGACAGTGACTGTTGTCTCATTACTTTAATGAGAATAGGAACTCAAAGGATAATTTGATATTTGACAGATAAGAAATTGGAAAAGCAGGTGTGTTTGGTATGCATATACATTTTTTGACAGTATTCTTGACAATATTAGCTACTTCACTAGATTTTCAAAGCAGGAAGAGAAACCTTGAGCAAACATGAGTATGCAACATCTCAGAATTCAAATATGAAGTTTAATAAGTTTTCTCAAGGATAAGCAAAGCTCTCATAAATTTACTTTTTTCTTTTTCTTTCAATTTGAACCCTCTCATCCTGCTAATGTCTTGTAACCGATCTTCTTGTGAAATTAACATTTTTTTTACCGAGCATGCGTGATGTCGTTAGGATGCAGTTAATCTGAATAGGACTTAATTTAGAATAAAATGTATTAATTGATTAGACAATAGAAATTGAATGTATTCTTCAGTGATTTGCCTTTCATACTCATAATATTCCAAGCTTTTTACAAGTCCAAATCTGATGTTAGTTTTTCAGCAGTGAAGCACATGCATTCTTTGATAAAATAATTTGTTTTGCAGTCTATTGGCTCTGACATTACAGGTTTTCTTAGATAGTTAAGCAAAGTTTGGTGTGACCTATAGAATCCGCTAGTCAGGCAAAAATGAATAGTGCCATATTTTCCCTTTAGCTGTGGTCTAGGTTTCAGAACTTAGAGGAGAAGGGGAAAGTCTTTCTCAGCTTCCAGATCTGACTGCACAGGCAAGAAGCGCAGGATTTTCCATGCCCTGAGTGGTGTGGTTTTGTTTGGTTTTCCTCATTGTGGTCAACAAGGAAGAGAAATGACATGGGGATGAAAGGGCAGAGTCTTGCTGAGTAAGGGCATTTGTGTAAAGACAGTGCCCAAACTGCCGAGAATGTACCTTACAGTGTGTCAGTGTAGCTGCACAGATGATATCATTGCAGATGTTCATAGATTATAAACTGCTTATCAAGGTTTGGTACTTACCTACCGCCTGTTCATAGGGAATAGTTAAGATTCTGCTCTTCTCTATTGAGAAATTAACTTCGTTTAGTTATTTTTAATCTTTCATGGGCCTTGGTGGCACATAAGTGAATCCACGAGATGAGTTCTAGATTGCCTTAATCTGTGACAATGATGTGGGCTATTTCCAGGGTTTCCATAGGAATAGGAACAATGTTCTCCATTTAAGTTCATGAGAGAATGATAATGGAATAGAGTAGGAAGTGTTGAGTAAGTCTTGTTTGTTTCTATGGTAACTGTAGCTAGTTTAAGTTCCAGTTATGCATTTTCTGAATATTTACTTATTATTGACAGTAGCAAGGGGGTTTTTTGCAGGCTTTTTTGCTTTGGATCAAAGGGTGGGCTTCTGCCCATAGTCGTGTGGGAAGGTTCTTCTATTGCACATACGTTGTTAAAACTATATTATTAAATTCTGCATGTAGGTGCACATGTAGAGGTAGCATTTGTGATTGTCACTGAACCTTGTATTTTTGGGAAACTGTTATAATTTCAGTGGATCTTAAAGAAATAATGTAGTGTTAAAACTAAAATAATAGAAGTGAGAGCATGCTGACTTCCCATATGAGGTGATATCTAGGACCACGAAGACAATTCTTTATCAGCTATGACACTTTAATATGGGAATAAAGGTGGATGATTTAAATTCTTTCACCACCAGTTTGCTTTTAGTACTTTCTTTTCTTAGTGTATTTTGGACAACACTCTTAGGCACATGGTGATTCTTGGGAGTGTCCTGTGCAGGGCCAGGAGTTGGACACAATGATCCTGATGCAGCCCTTCAAATTCAGCATATGCTATGATTAATACATGCTAATCTTAAACTTTCTTTTCTGTCAGGTTGTTCATGAATTATATGGCTAATCAAACATAAACAGTATTTTTTCTACTCAATTTTACCAGTTTTAAGTACTGGTATGTGAAGAATGGGTTAGGTTAGCATAAGGTACATATACATGGTAAAATCAAATCAAGAAAAAAAAAACCAGTACATTTCATAATGAAATGATATTAAATATCCTCAGAACTGGACTTGAAACATTGCATTTGAATTCTTAGCTTAGAAGGCGGAAAAATAGAAAATTAGTGTGTACATCACATCTGCAATTTATCTTAATTAAAATCACTAATTTTGATAAGCCTCCTTTTTGTAAGCCAGATCTCACTGTAGCCTAGTCTACTGTGTTTTCAGTCAGTTTGTAGCTGCTGCTGTGGAAGTTACCCACTGTAAAGTTATCTTTGACTTTGGGCTGTGCTGCAGTGACTTCTGTGACCACTAGATAGATGACCATGCTTGCAGAAACCATTCTAACAGTATTTAAAAGCATGAGGCTTATCCTACATTAGGAATAAATATCTTCTACTAACATTTTTTGCAACTACCACTTACTTTTTTGTCTAAATTAAGGTATCCGTGGCATCCTGTCATTAAAACGAAGAAAAGCAAGCACATTTTAAAATAATGTGTCAAGTTTTGAATGGTGTGATTATTTGGAGAAAGTCAAGAACGTGGTTGCTATTCAGATGGCAAAGCTTGTTTAGGTAAACTTCTGTTACACTAGTCTTCATTGTTGAAAAATTGTCGTTAAGACTTTATCACTATTAATAACCTGTATCACTGTGTGTGTATGTCAAACATCAGTATGGAAAAGTCTTTGCTGCTTTTTTCCCCCATGCATCTAGAATGAAAGTGTGTAAATACAGAAATGTTCCTTCTGATAATGCTGTGTTGATCCTCGTGATAAGAGTGTGAAATTTGCCTTCCACCTATGGACTACTGACAATAGTTAGGTATTGAACAGAAGATATGAACACAACTTTGCAAATTTACAAAGCTCACTCGATGAGGCAGATGGCTTCCTCTAAGGCAATTGTGCTGTTCCCATGTGAAGGGCTGCTCTGATGATGCACTTGGTAATACTGAGGTTTTTATGTTTTTTTTTTCTCTTTGCGTTTAGTGTATTAGAAAAACTTGTGCTTGTAATCAAAACACTGATGTGATAATGAATATTTTTGAAGACAGTTCTGTGTATGTTTTTGTACAGCTCTACCATCAATAATTTGTTCTGAGGTGTGGCATAAATGGAACAAACTACTAAGCTTGTGGTGAAAAGAAAAATCTCCATTTTTAGGTGTTCAGCAGAATTTTCACACAGAATATTGCCTGTCAAAATTAGTTTCCTTTTCCTTCTTAATTTTTTTTTTAATGCTATTAGATATTTGCTTGAATATTCACAGGTTTCTTGAGAAATGTTCTCAGCATATTCCTCCTGGCTTCAGTAGTTTTATGTGGCTCCTTAAATGTGACATTGCTTTGGCACAGGAGATCCTCTCTGCTTTAATTAATGCTTTGTTTCAGCTTCAAATGCTGTAGCAGAGACAACTTCAAAGCTTCCTACTAAAGCTGCTGAAAGTCCCACTTTTCCTGTGAAGTCTGATGTTTGTATTGGTAAGGTTTGGAAGGCTTGGTTCAATCTGAAGTAGTAGTAAACACCATACTTGTCTTTCTGAAGAGGGAGAAGGTAATCTAATGGTAGAAACTAGGATGGCAAAGTTGTCAATTAGAACTAAAAATCAGGGAATATTAACTGCCTGTTCCATGTGTTTCACCTAGAAGCTGGAAGCTCTCAGGACCTTCCATAAGTCCACAGCAAAATGCCGTGAGTTTAAGGCAGAAACTTCTTGTCTGCTCGAATGATCTTGCTCCTCTTTCCTAGTTAGGAGTCTTCATCCTGCAGACACTTTGCTTCATCTTTGGGTAAAGCTAGGAGAAATGCTTTGAGTAGAGAAGGTGGGAGAAAAAGGAAAAGAGAGGGGACTTTTCAGAAGTTCGAAACAGTCCTGGTGGCTCTTTTAGTCTTGTGAAGACTGCTTCCATTCATCATAGCTATCTGGGACAGGTGGGTGAAAAAGGCAATTTCTGCAGTGTAATTCCCAGCCTTCCTATGAGCTATGGAATCACTTACTGTGACTGTGAAGAGGGGGTCACAAAGCTGGCTTAATTGAGGCAGGGTAAGTATAGAATGGGAAAAAAACCATAATCTGCTTCTTCCTCTATTTCTGGTCCAAACTTAAAAAAAAAATTCAAACACAGCTTACTTGTTACTGCTTAGAAGGGGGATACCACTTGGGAACTAAAAGTGAAATGTGGAACCTGATCCTGCCTTGTGTAGACTGCATGCAAACTAAGCCATCCAGTTCTGTCAGATGCCCACAGTCCCCTCATTGAAAAACATGTAACTCCTACATGCTGTTAAAAAAATCAGTTTGTGCCTGTCAGGGTAAAATCTTGCAAAAATTACTTCATTAGAGATGAGTAGATTTCAGTGAGCCATCTGATTGTTGTGATATAGAAAATGGGATACTGTCATGAGCCTGCTGCAGAATACTAAGCTCTTGGTTATTGTCAGCCATTATATTTAATCCAGTAACATGTATTCTGAAAGTGCTGAATGTCCCTTGAGAAAGTATAGCTAGTTATCTTGGTAACAAGTACGAGTATATTATCAGCAGTTTAGTGACAATGCAAAATGTTTGCAATATCCTTGTGAGCTGTTTAATTTTATTATTTTTCCTTATTTTTTAATCTGTTCCTTGAACAAAGTCTAGTCTTGTGACTTTGGCTGCCTTGTTTTGGTTTTTTAAATTTAGCCAACTCAATTGCTGTAAGGCTGAATTGAACCTTAGAGAATTTTGAATTAGAAGACTCCACGGGGTGTGGCATTATGGCAGGTGGTGCTTGATCTGTGTGTGCTGTGAGTGTCATTAGGCCGTCTGGACAGTGTTCCATGCTGCCATTTCTTTTCTGTGCTAGAGTTTAGCACCCACGCATAGCTAAACAGAACCCGGGCCAGTCAGTTCTGTTGTTTTAGCTAAATTAGAGAATTCTGCATTCTGCTCTAAGAAATTCAGCAGGATATCTCTTGAATGTTATAGTAGTTTGCTCAGATTTATTTTTGCAAGGCTGCAGGTTTGTTTTTGTTCTTCAGCCATGGCCAGAGCAAATTTTGTCATTGGTGCTTATGTTTGATTTCTTTCAATGAATGTGATCAAGCTGCACGTTCATTGAAAGACAAGATTTAAAGCCCTTTTCTGCTATACTTAGAGGATTTTAAAAGAATATCAAAAATAAGGAAGTAGATGCTCATCAGAAGTTTTTTCCGCTATTATGAAACAGCAACATAAATCAGCATGTAGAGCATGAAAGGTTTGCATATTATGCTAACAGATATTGGAGAAACCTGTAGGTATTTTTATATCAAAGTGTAAAAAATTGTTGCAGTAGTTTCCCTATAGATTACATTTTCATATTTGCTTTGTTTTTTCTCATGGTCAATATTACGGAGTTATTTTGAGTAAGTTGATGGTTTTCAATTTGCTGTTGTAGAAGGCCATGAAAAGTAATTAAGAAAATCAAGTCAACAGACGATAGGTTTACAGTTGCTGTTTGGTATTTGTTTCAGACTGGTAAAGGTTGTCAGCCACTGGCTTAAAGCTTTTGGAGGAGTTGGTTGGGCAGAAAACTCCTCTCTTTGAACTGTCAGCTAGAGGATCCACGATAGATGGTACCAGTCCGTTACAGTATTTCCTAAACATTTTTTGTCACTCTTCAAAAATACTGGGAGCAGTGTGATTTCAGTAGCTGCAGCATGTGACTGGAAGTTTGACATGTTTTCTCTTTTCAGGTATAACAGTAACTTGCATGATTTTGAACATGTAACTAAACTTGGTATTCTTCCTTTCTTTCTGTGCGAGCTAGGATTCAAGTTAATTACCCGTGCTTGTAAAAAGCATTGAAAACAGCTTTTAAAAAGTAGTGAAATCAGGAATTTAATTATTTTGTGATTTTTTTTTTTTTTTTTTCCTTTCCCGATACACATTTTCTGGTCCAAAATACATTTCTGTCCTATATAGTTAAATCAGTCTGGTATAATGAAATGCATATGTCCTCTTTATAGAAGTTTTGTATACCTATACATGAATTATTTTTACTTCCTTTTTATGCATTTGAAGATTGTATACTCATGTATCAAAATATTTTTTTACTATACAGGCTCTTTTCCTTAGTGTCTTTGCTTTGCACTTCTGCTTTATTTAAAATCTGTTTTGGGTCTGATAGGTGCGGACAGATAAACAATCTGAATTTTTCCTTGCCATTCAGTCTATTAGACTTATTATGTATTCTCTTTTGGAAAAAGCCTTGGGCATCAACACTAGTTGCTCATGGTCTCTTTACAGCTGATGGCTCTTGATATGAAAGACCAATTTTTTAATGATGCAGTTCCATTGCATATCCAAACCTACTGTTTTATTTCTACAAATGAAAAGCCTGCCTGTTTGAGATCTTGTATTTCCCTTAGAGAATGTATCTTGTAGTAAAAAAAATTTAAAACAAGTTAAATCTGGTTTTATAAAACTTAAATTGTATAACTAGTTGAGAATTAATCATGAGTTAATTCAATGATACGGAATTACCGGAATAAGCATAAGATGAAGCTTGAAAAGTTTTAGTTTGCCACAAAGTAAGCATTGGATTAAGAGGGACTTGAGCCTTGTCTCACCTCCTGTAGCTAAGAATATTGACATCAGATGCTTGCACTTGCAATGAAATCTCTACTTGTCTTGTTGATTGTTCAAGGAATAGGAATATATGAAAAAACTTGAAAAATCTTCATTTTTGTTACACTTCCATAATTAGCATGCTAATTGAGAACAGCTTTATTATCTGCTATTAAGTCTCATTTACAGGTACAATGAGGAGTATGTAGGAATCCTCTTTCCCATTTTGTTTTAAGTAAGTTTTAATATAGCAGCAACTTCTGATTTGGCATGAGCGTTGGCATTTTAGTGTTATTTAGGTGTTTATATAAGAAGGTCCATTGTTTTTGTAAGTAATACAGAAAGCATAGAAGAAACAGTTTTGAGTTGGGTTTGGTGCATTTGGGTTGGTTGGTTTGTTTTGGGGGGTTTTTTGGTGTTTTTTTTGTCTTTTTTTTGTTTTTTTTGTTATTAAGTGATCTCTCTGCTTTAAATTAGGCATCACCATTTGATGTTGTTGGACTCAAATTTTGAGACTCCCAAGCCTTTGTCAGCAAATAATGGCAGCATGAACTATATGGGGATTTAATATGTAGTTGCCAGTAAAATACTCTACAGAGAGAATTTTGCTAGGCAGAAACAAAGCCCTGTGTTTACCTGATGGAAACTCGGGAGTTTGGAACTAATGTTACCATATTTCTCTAGATTTTTACATTATTCTTAATGAATATTTCAACCAGTTCACTTGTTACTAAATTAAGGTGTGTTTTTCTTGGTTTTGATGTGATAGCACCTCATACAACTTGAATACTGTAAGATGAACTACTAATTATCTGCTAATTCATCATATCATTTATTGCAAATGAGGGACTTAATGCTTTTTGTTACCAGTTCAGCAGGTTTATTCTTAAACATTCAAAATGCTTGTTCCTTCTCTAGTCTTGACCGTATTTTCTTTTTGTATTGAATGTGTCAGACTGCACCAAATTGGGAGGTTTCAGTGGTTGTTTCACGGATTCTACTTTAGATGAGGGATTGTGAGCCTGAAATGCACTATAATCTCTCATGCTTTACCCTTAAGTTGAAACAAATGATAAAAGGTGTACTTTGAGAAACTGTGCCTTGCTCTCATCTCTCAGGTTAAAAGAAACCAGTGCCCTTTTGCTTCTTGTGCTTTCAGAGAGCTGTGTACATGCCTGTTGTTTCCTAACATAGTACATTTTCTACAGTTTTTTTTCTTGTGGATGATACAAAGTCCTTTGATTTCTCTAACAGAGTATAGCATTATGTCCAAGGATTCTGGTTTAGACATTAAAGGAATATAGTTAGTGCTTCCTGAACCTGTTTTCTCGTCTTTCATGCTGGATTAGTTTTGACGTGAGTGATTTGAAAAGGTGGCTTAACATTATAAAAATGAATAACTGGCTGTAAAGAATGTGGCTTCACAGGGGAAACATTCATTAAATATGAATGCATATAATTAGTACTTCTACCTCTTGTACTAGTTGCAAAGTATTATTGACTATTTCTTTGGTCTGTGTTTGGATGTTTTCTACTTTTTAGACTAGAGAAAAGGTATACCAGTTGAATTTTAAAGTCTCCATATAGAAAAAGTTGACAGGAGTATGTCTGCTGTGATAAGTAATTACACTTCCAAGTACTGTAAAAGCAAAATACATGTCTTTATTTGCTAGCAATGCCAAAAATGTCTAAAAACCATAACTTAGCTGACAGAAGTGTCGACAAGTGTGTTATTTGAGTTACCTTCCCCTACTTACCGGTTTCGTTCAAAAATACGTAGTGTGATTCTTCATGAAAATGCTAAAAAAGAGTTCAGAGGAAAATCTAAGGAACTGTAAGACTGAAGGCATATTGAAACACGAAGTTAAATTCATTTCTAGCTTCTGGGTCAAGTTTTGGTCTTGTACTTAACTGTGTAATTTAATTGAAGTTAGCTCAGTCAATCCATATTTACACTGGTTTAATTGAGGACAGATGTAGATGGCTATATTTGAGGGTGAAAATAACGTATTTGGAAGAGCATGTTCCTGTCAGAGAGCCAAATGAAACTTTATCAGAACTGGAGACACCTGTCTTCCTACAAGAAATTCAGAGTATACATGTGCAGGCCTATTGGTAATGTAAAGCTAATTATGGCTGGTTTTTTCTTAAAGGAAGATGAATAGGCTTTAGAATTAAAACAAAGCAGAAAAACACATATGCCACAATCCTCTAGAGAATTTCTAGGCTCAAGGTCAGATGCTGTTGAATAGAAATGAAATTCTGTCTAAACTCCCTCTGTAAAGTCTTTCCATTGGCAGGACCAGATATGAACATAAAATTCATATTTAGTGGTAGTGACAGTTATAATTTGAGGAAAAATTTGGCTGAAGCAGGTTCTTACGTATTTGGGGACATTCTGGTTTTTATATGGTTCTCTATAGCACTTGCAGTTTTCTAGATATCTTTTCAGTGTTGGGATACTGTGCTCTTACTTGCAGTCTGAGTCTGTGAGCTTCAAGATGGAAAACTGATGCTGGAAATTTTAGTAAAAACTTTTAAACTTGTCAGTGAGGTCTTTTCTCATGTGTTTGACTAGAGAATTACATTTTTGTTCCTAAGCCTGAATTGTATCGCGCTATGGAAGCTTTGCCATTTTTATCTTGGTAAAATTCTATGAAGTAAGTAGCAAACGGTTTCCTTTCCCATTTTTGTAGGAAGAGAATATGAAGCAGTAAGTTTCAGCAAAATGTAATTTCTGAAACAGTCTAATAGTGCACTTCCTGCTGAACCAAAGGTCTGTTAAGTTTACACCCCTGCTTATATGGAAATACATCCATGTGATAGTTATTCCCAAGGATGCAAGTATCTATACATTGTACTTCAGCAAGTATATTCTCAAAAGACAGCAAAGGAAACACAAACTCATGGTTGTGTGTATCTTCTTTCATTCCAGTGGGAGCAGGCATTAGCTGTAATATTAAGTTACTTAAACTGTATGCATAGGTTTTAAGTATATGGATTAGATTTGGTTAGTGGTTTTGTTAGTCTTTTGAAACAGTACTTGCTCATTTGCACTACAGTGAGGCAAAGATACCTGCTTTAAATGCAGAATTTGATTACTTGATTTCTTTTTTGACTTTGTCTAAAGGACATTTCTCTTTACTGCCATGCTGATTTCCTTTAATGCACCATAGATAAATCAATATTTGATAATAAATAAACAAAGGTGGATTTTATTCTTGCAATTTAAATGACAGAAAATTACTAGGTTTGTTGACAGATTCAGTGTTCTATGAGAATGGTTTAAAAATGCAAGTTTTGTATGAAATCATGCCTACTTTCCTATTACTGCATGACATTATCTATTGGTCTATAGGTAAGATTTTTCCAGAAAATGTTTTAATGCAGCCATATAGACTTTCATGTTGCTGTCTAATAAAACAAGGTCAAGGGAAGTTATTATGCAAAGCTTAATGCTTGGGGTTTTTTTTTCCTTTCCTCAAAATATTTTATTTTTGTAGTTACACAAAAAAACCAGTGTTTTTAATGTGACCCTTGCAGCAATGAATTGTCATAGTAATCCACTGAACAGAGACAGCAGATAGAAGTAAAAAGACTTTATTGCATGGGAGGCATATTTCAGCTTAATTTATGGTAGTTGGAAAAGAAAAATGAAAATTATAGGGTTTTTTCTTGTCCTACTGTTCTAGAGCCCACCATATTTAGCCAGGTTAAGCCAGTCTTCTGGAAAAGGTGATATGTTTTATAAGGAAGGCATTATACTAGTGTCAACATTTTCCTTTAAAATCAATAGCTCTGGTAATGTTTTAATTAACATAGTAAATTGCAAAGCATTTCTTTTGAGAAGTACTTTGAAATAGTTACATGAAAAGACTATCAATCCAGTGTTAATATTATGAAATATCTTGACAACATAATGATTTCAATTAACTCTGGTTGGAAATTCAACTTGCACTCATGTAAAATGCCACAGAAGAGAAGTTGCTTAACATAAATTCTGGCAGGTATGTAGCAATACTTATCTGAGTTATGTGTATATAAGACATAACCTGGAAACTGCTTCTAGATCAAGCCAGCAACCTTTGGCTTTTCCAAGTAACGTTTTATGTAGTTATGTGCCACCATCTATGGAACACAGTAATCCACTATATTTTGTTCATCTGGGTGGTGAGCACAGGCCACTGAGCCTTCACTTGAGAATCACTGACTTTATCCTTTCTTTAGGTGTGGGGTTTTTTTCTTTTTTTAATTTATTCTTTTCTTTTTTTACTTCCTCCATCCCCTGGTACAGTACTCAAGATTATGATGGCTGAAATTTCTGTACTTACAGATGTCCTGCTACAGGTGCAGTTATTTTGACAAAAGTTGTCTTTCCAGGAGAGTCTATTTGTAAGAGCAAATCAGGTACCTAGTACAAACAATTTTTTAACCTGTAATATATTCTGAGGTATGACTCATTCATTATGGTAAGAATTTTTTTATACTTAACCTTTGAATACTAATGTGGAAAAAGTGATCCATTTGTCTTGCTTCTTTTGGTTTTAACACAAACACCCAGGTTAGGTTTTCATTTGAAGGAGTGTATGATGTTCAACACTAGCAATAAAATCTGGGGTTTTTTTCCTGGAAGACAGAGAAAATGTCAGAACTGTGATATACAGGCTGAAATTTCATGTAAGAGGCAGAAATATCTACCACCTGAAGAAAGAAAGAAAGAAAGAAAAAAGCCCAAGAGTAAAAGTTTTCAATAAATTCAGTTCTTCTCCATAAATATTTCTTCTCATTTGTGGTTGGAATATAAAGGCTATACTTATTATTTATGTCTATATATATATTTATTTATTGTATAACTGCTCATTTGTCATATCAGTCTTACCTAAAAAGTGTTGAATGGGTTTGCTATTCTAGTATAACAGAAAGTTATAAGATCTTACTGTAGATTTAGGAAACAAATACATAAGAACTGTAGCATATTCATCATGTATTGTAAACCAGAGTCAGGCTTTGCTAAGCGCTGCAGAGACACAAGAACATGAGCAAATGCTTTTCTAGAGAGCTTTCAGTTTGATTAAGATGGAAAGAGGATGTGAGAGCCAAACTCGAATTCAGTAATGAAAGTTTACCCAGGAAGTCAATAGCCAAAATCAGAAGTGAATATTGATTCAGTACTCTGCCTGATCACTGAACAAAGTTTATTTCCTTCTTTTTTATGATCTTATACTGCACCAGTTTCAGAAACTCATGACTGCATTTAGTTGTTTAATTGGTAAGACTGTTTAGCCAAGTTATCCTAATTGGAAGCAATGTCCCATTCTTCTGTGACTCTGGTTGTTTGTCTTGCAGTAATAAGGAAAAAGGGTTTCTGAGTTCCTTCACTTTTGAAGATGACCTAGCACTGAAAAATAATATCTGTGATACCCTTTTCCAGCTTTTCAAGGCAGAAGGATAACTTGGGCGTATTTAGTACTGGCTTACTTTGCATCTCAGATGGCTACTTTATGATTGTCTTTGCATGAAGTTGACTTGGATGAGGGGAAATCCCTTGGGATCTATTGCCCAGACAGGTTACTATAGAGGGTTTTTTCCCTAGCCCTTTCAGATAAGGTAACCTGCCTTCGGATAGTATTACCTTTAAATAGCATGCCTGGCCAGTTCTGTCAGATTGTGTTAGGGAACTCTTGTTTTACCTGTGTTTGGAAAAGAAGAGTAATGTTATTGCATAACAGTTGAAGTAGTTTCTTTTGTGTGAGTGTGGGGGGAAAAAAAAACCTAAGAAGGTTAGCAAAAGATATTGTTATTCTCCCCGTGCTTAATTTCTTAGGCTTTGAAATATAAAAAAAAGACTTGTATCCTAAAATATTGTAAAAAAAAAAAAAAAATCCCACCAAAAAACTCAAACTAAAACGAAAACAAAAAGCAACCACAAAACCTTCAACACTAAACCAAATATTTTTGGAATATGAGCCAGTATAGTTATCAATATGAGTGCAGATTCCTGAACTTTCTGCATCATCCTGCTGAACACTTTAAGACGACAACTTAAAATGAACTTTGTGCTGCTTGTAAATGATGTAGTTTGGTAAGAGTTTTAAGAAGTAATTGTTACGACCATGAAGTGTAGAAATTCCAAGACTACCTGTTAGGTTTTCGCACCTACCATTGCATGATTAGTTTTGTGCTGTGTTGTGAAAACCAACCTTAGGGAGGACAGAGGCTCTGCACAGTGAGTGTGTGATGATGGGATATTGGGATTCTTATAATGCTTGCTTTGTAGTTGTCTTGGCTTTATTCCCCTACTTTTCTGTTACGGTAAAAGTTCCCTTTTTTATCCTTCTATATGTTATTTTTTAGCAGATTATATTTTAATGCTGAATTAAACACAGTGGAAGCGGAAATAGCTGTCACCTTCTATATTGTGTGTATGTGGATATGGAGACTGTGGACTTGACTCTGCACTTGCCTAGAATTTAAGAACACAAAACTTCAGTTTCTGGACTGGATATTGCAGTCTAGTTTTAATATGAAAAGAATGTTATTTTGATAGATTAGTACTCTTCATCACCTATAAAATATTTTATTCAATTGCAATGCCCCTTTACTAGAAAGATTTGCAAGGTCAGTTTTGAAGAAAATTGAAAAAAATGTCATTTGATTTCTGCTGACTACTTGAAAGGGGTTGTGGTGCGCCCTGATGCCCGCCCTGGTGCCCTGGACTCGGACAAACCAAGGGTCCAGTGGTTTGACTCTGCAAAGGCCCAGGAACCATAAAATGGCTGCCTGCCCCAACATGGCTGCCCTGAGGCAGCTGGGCGGGAAAAGTCGTTGGCTGTGGCGGGAAAGACGTGACACCCTGAGCGTCTGCAATGGCCGCCGCACTCCCCTCCTCCCAGTTACATCATCCCTTCTGGCTGGCCCATGTTCGCCCTCCCCGCCTACCCTCCTCTCATTCGCTGTTCGATTGGTTTCCGCACCTCTGTACCTCCCCTCAAATGCCCTGTCATTGGTTGTCATAAGCATGCTCCACCCTTGTTGCCTCTGTATAAAACCTCCTGCACAGAGCTGTGCAGGGCTCTTCTCTGCCCTTCTCCTTTTGTCCAATAAACCTGTTCCTGTTCCCTTGAGAAGAGTCCCTCATCTTTCTCCTGTCTCGTCGGCGCCTTTAACACCTGTGGTCGAGGTGAGCCTTGTCCGGATCTCGCCCATCCTCCTGCCCATCCTCAGCCTGCAACCTCTTTCACAGCAGTGAGGCGAAGTTGCTCGGTGCTTCGTCCATGCAAGCTAGCCTTACAGGACAGCACTGCAGCAAAAAGGAAAACAGAATCAAGGATGATGTAGGGACGTTTCTTCTCCTGACCTAGTAAAGAAAAAAGCGACTTTGAGACTTACTGCCAATTGTTTCCATTGTTGTTTAGCTGACATACTGGGATTGAAGGTAATTACATAAACGTTAGTGGTCTTTTCCACCTACTGGAATCACGTGCCAACTTCAGGAAGAACTTGTAACTGCTCTCTGAAAATAAGCAGTAGCTATATACTCTGCATGTGAACAGAGTTACTAAGTAGCTTGTTTTATCTTTTAATATATAAGGTTGCATATGTATTTGTTCAGTCATCTTTAAATAGGAGTAATGGTGAAGCACTGGAACAGGTTGCTCACAGAAGTTGTGGATGCCCCATGCTTGGAGATGTTCAAGGCCAGGCTGGATGGGACTCTGAGCAACCTGGTGTAGTAAAACATGTCCCTGCCTGTCGCAGAGGAGTTGGAACTTGACGATCTTCAAGGACCCTTCCAACCCCAACCATTCCATGGAATATTTATTGCAACAATACATAATATCTGAAAGCTGTAGCTATAACGTAATTGTTCTCTTGGAAGAAATTCTAGCCTTCTTGAAAAAGTTTTATGATAACTAAATTTCTTCAATCAATTTCTTTTTTCCGCAGAACAAGTCTTTTTACCGATATCATCATTAAACAAAGCTATCTAGTTCTGCAGTCTAATGGTTAGCATTGTGGCAGAGCTCTGGTATTCAGATGTTTAACTGTTTAATTCTTCATTTGTCCTTTTACAGGGTTTTGTCCTCATTCATGTTTCCAATTTGCTGGTATTTATTACAAGAGAATTGTGTGAGGGTTTTTTCCTTCACAGGTGAAGATTTAAGACAGAGAACTGCTAAGTGATGGTTTTCATAATAAAAAGGCATTTTAATGTCTTTTTTACTTTTGACATACTGTGTTCAGATAGTACACCAGATTAAATACTAATACTGCACACAGTTAAAATATTACCACAAATACAATCCTCACAAAGCAGGGATTGTGTAGGGCACTCAATTCACTCATTTGCCTCTGATATAGATATATGGGTAGTGATAATAGCATCACTCTGTGCTGTCATACCTGGCTGTATGCTCTAGACTGATTAGACACTGTGTTATCTAGTCCAGTTCAAGTCACCCAGATGATCAAACATCTGCACTTCTTTAGGGAGATAATGCTGTACTTTAATAGCTTGCAGCAGAGTCTGTAATCTTCAGACTCTGAATTTTATCTGCTGGCTAAGGAATTTATATATTACCTATACCTTGTTGCTAAGCAGATTCAGGGGTTTTACATCTTTTTATCTTTACATTTCTTCCGTCATGTTTAATAGTGACATTGATTGCATCACGAATGGTAAGTGTGCAAAACTATCCTAAAAGTCTTTAGGTTTTTGCAATTCTTTGAAATGCAGGTCACTTTCAATTTGTTCAAACTTTGTTTGTCAGCATAACTTTAGACAGAGTTTTTCTGTGGATAACTTCTATTGTGTTCATCACCCAACTTTAAACAACAGATGAATGCAGTCTTTAGAATGGTTTTCATTGTGTAGTCTTTGTGCAGCACAGTGGCTACCTCCTGAACTCAGAGACAATTTAGAAAAGATAATATGTGATTTTTAATCAAGTGGAACATTTTTATGCATAAGTGCAAAGGAAAAGTTAAGGATGCTGAAGCAATAATAGAATAGTAAATTTATGGAACACTACATTTGTGTGTTTTGTTTCAGTCTTCACCATGCTTAATGTTGAGCTATTGGTCAACACTAGTTCCATTCTCATTCTGTGTGGCAGGATGATAATTTGTGCAGTTGTAGAAATCTGTGACAGGACAAGTAAGAAGAATTAAAAAACACAAAACCTGGCAATTTGTCAGTTTTTCAGCAGCCTTCTGTTACCTCTAAAGGACATCCGGTGTGCTTAGTCTGAAATGTTTTACAAGGAGGGACCAGGGCAAGGAGTTTTTTCAATTTCCTTGGCTGAAAATTGTAATGGAATGTATTTCAAACTTACCCTTTACTTGCAAATACTAAATGTCTTTAATAAGAAGGAATTTGAAAAAAAATATTTAGCTATAGCATTTAGATTCCAGTAAAGTAATTAAATCATTTTAGCAGTACATTTAGTACAGTGCATAATTAGAAAACCTGTCTGCCTACACAAAAGTTTATTTTATTTGTGTTATGTTATTTTCAATTTTACAGAATTAATTTTGATTGGCTAGTCATGGAATTTTTGAATTTTTTTTTTCTAATAGAGCTTAGATGTTTAAAAATTCCTTAGGTCCTTAGATCTCTTCCTCAACATCTGATTTAGTTGTCAGTCTATTCACCTGACCAGAAGTGGAAGAATCCCTCTATTGTAAACCCTATGCTTTAAGGAAATGAGTGATTGCTCCTGGTACTATGGCAGTATTATTTGCTTATTTAACCACATGTTTAGTTACTTCTTTGGGTGCAGGGAGTTATGTCAGAATTTCTAAAAGCAAAATGATCTGAACTCAGACAGAAATATTGCATTGCACAAATACTGCATAGTTGTGCTCAAAAGATGCCCGTGACAGTACTTCCCTGGACACATTTTCCAAGTTTTCCAATGCTACATTTGCTTTGCTGCAAGAAGCATAATTCCAACTTTTCCTTTTTTTTGCTTTTATCTGTTCATGCTTATTTTTTTGCTGTCAAGTGCGTCCCCATCTTCTTCTGCTTTGGTCTTCAGGCTGCATTATACAATTTTGATAGTGTTTCTCTTTTGTTCTTTATCCCTGTTAAAAGAAAAAAAAAAAGCCCAAACACTTCATTTTGTTTAATTGCATGTGGAAGCCCCTGGAATGAAATGCACAAAAAAGTGCTATGTGTGAAGCTGGATAGGTTTTTTTCTAGGTTGAAAAGGAAATTAGAAAACCTTTAGACATATGAAATACTGTTCTTCGTTTCCAGTAGATATGGACGTGGGGAGGATGTAATGAGCAAAGGTGATTGTTTGAACTTGATAGAGTGGCAATATTTGATGGCTTAATAAAGGCTAGTAAGTGATGGTTATGGGAGGAAAAGTCTAAGTGTATTTCTCTGGGCTTGTCCGTGTGCCTGTTCATTGTGCCCTGTTGACAGGGCCATCACCCATATCACTGAGCCCCATTGATCCTGAGACCTTTGCAAGATTCATACCAAGTTGCACAAGAAAACTTGACACATTTGGCCCCTTTTGCTTTTTGATCCAGTCACCATCTTGGGTAAAAGGAAAGGTGTGTGGTCCTTCCAATTGAAAAGAGTTTATTAAAAACTACACATTGTAATCTGTGTCTTAATTCCATGGTGATTTTCTTGGACTCATGCAGGTGATACTGCAAGCATCTGAAACACTCATGTATTTTTTCCTGTTTGAACTAACTTATAGAATCCTTTGTAATTTCTAGAGTATGCTGCTTTATAACCTTTCCAGTCTGATTTCACATCTTCAGTGAAACTCTTTAAATGTTACAGCTTATTTATTTTCCAGTTTATGAACATCTTGAGCATCATATCGGTTCTAGCTCCTACATTCCACCTTTTTCTAGCTTGAAAAATTAATAAGTATTTTCAGCCTGTTTACTTGGCATTCTTAATATTAGAGGAGGAAGGCAGAATTAGAAGTAAGCTCTTACGAAGATTTTTTAAATTAAAAGCTTATACTGTCACATTGTTTTCAATTCTTGGTTAGCATTAAAATTTTTATTATGTTTCTGAGTTGGTAGAAAGTGTTCCCGTCATGCTGAGTTCATCTGGGTCTTGCTGTGATAAAACTGAATTGGGCTCGATTCTTTTATCAAAGACGAGCTAATTGTTTTAAGGTGCAAATGCAAGTAATAGGTCCTGTACTGTGTGTGCATATGTACCTTTTCCTATATATAAACATTTTAAAAGAATATCTGTGTGTATTATGTATATAATGCATATATAGGAAATATATCTGTGGCTTAAGACTGCAAACTGGGATGAACTCTGCCACTGATGTGCTGTGCAACATTGAACACTGATCTTGCTTGTCCTCCATTTTCCATTGGTGAGTGGAAATTATGGCTGATATCCATGGCGATAGGCAGAAGTCGGTATTTCATCACAGTCCCTTCACTGGCTGGCAGAACTTTCTTGGATAGGAATAAAAAGCAAATCTCTCCCATGTGAAAGAATATATTTAATTGTTGAAAGTCTGTCTTGCTGAAAAACTCCTTGTTTCCTTGTTTGTGCATGGGAACCAGACATTTTCCCACTCTTTCTTAAGTGAGTTCAAGTGAGAAGAATTTGTTCTTGTCATCATGTACTTAAAAATAGGTCTAAGGTATTGTCTCCTGAAGTATAGATAAGACTCATGGCAAAACCCATTTGCACCTTACTTTGTAGTCATGTCTGAACATATCCAAATATTCAGAAGAATCTCAACTTGTCTAAATTATAAATTATTTTAGATTTTTTTTTCCTGCAAATCAGAAGGATCTAATTTCACTCCAGGAAAAATGTGAGATGCAATAATATAAAGAGGATAGACTTTAGTCTGTGGTAATACCAGTCGTCTTCAGTCTTCAATATATTATGTTCGTGTTAAGTCTTTTATCAAGTTGAAGTGACTCCAACTTAGCTGTAGTTTAGTTTGGTTAAACTGTTTCAGAGGTGGTTGGCAAATGAAAAAGAAAAACCCCAAGAAGTTCCTGTGCAATAAAAATCCTATTTTTGTCCAGTGTTTTTGAAAAAATGTTATTAAGAAGCCACTGTCTTTTGACAACTTTGAGAGACAAAACAAAGATGCTTGGAAAAGTATAACCAGGCACACGATCTGTACTGGGATTTATACAAGAGTCCTGCTAAATGCATTTTGACTGTAGTCTGATTGGTCTTGTTTATATCTCTAATACCCACATCCACTCCATTCCTTTCCACAAAATACTATGTATGATAATAAATAGAAATAAATCTTAATTGTGTGTATCCCTGGATCCAAGGAATTGATGTTGATTTAACTTACTTGACATTTAGTTTAATTTAATTATGAGAAGTCTCTATTGGTAACTAGCATGTACATGGTTGCCTCATTATCTTGCTGTGATAGTGTGTAGCTGTTGTGTTTGCTCATTTTCTTGATGCTTGTTTACTCATGGCCCTCAGGGAAAACCATATTAAATAATTCTGCAATCATTTTTCTAGAAACAACAACAAAAAGATCTCAGTGTTTTCTTGTTTTCAAAGCTGACAAAAGCCAGTGAAATTGAGCTACTTTATAGCGTGGCTTCAATGCAAGTAAAATATATTTGTTTGGATTTGGAAACCCCACCATAAGTTCTTATGAAACAAGGATTTCTAGAAATAACATCCAGCTGAAAGTTGGTATTTTCATATAATATCTAAAGTAGAGTTAGAAATTTTTTTTGGCAGTCTCTGAATCACAGTGCTTTAGTGTTCTATGGGGAAGCTGCAGCAGTGTGCAACAGCCACATGTGGGTGGCATGATGTGGGAACAGAAAGCTGTAGCTAATGAAAAAGTTAATGCTGGATTAGTTCCCACATGAGAAATCCATGCCAGTGTACCTTGCTGGGATGCTGTTAGCCCACTGTAACCATTGTCAGTCTTGTAATTTCTGTTAGGTTGCAACACAAGACAGAACTTTTCAACAATTGCAAGTAGTTACCTGGTAGTCCAAGGTGACTCATGAACTGATTAAACAGAGACATGGAGAGGACTGTTCTACTGATACAATACTTGGTGGTTCCAGTTGCTGCAGTTAAAATTCACATCAGTCTGTCATGAAGTAAATGACAGGGGTTTTTGAAGAATCTTCTGATTTTCGAGTGAGTAGTGTGACATGATTATAGCACAATTACAGGCCTGCAAACATCTATAACACATGAAGTATATTTACTTAATTAAGATGGATTTTTTAATTTCATGAGCCTTTCAAGAGCCATATATAGAGCAAAGCTCAATCTATGCAGTATATCTGAACAATAAGATTGTGGCTTGAACTCAGTTATGAAATTTAGAAAGCCAAGCATGTTTAGCAATTTGCTTTTGAGGAGCTAAATCTTCTTACTGTCCTGATCAGAATGTCACCTGTGGCTCAATTTGCTTTTAGCCCTTTCTTGAATATATTCAAGTAGTCTTGATCTACAGCAAGTATCTTGTATTACAATGTGATTTAGAGGCAGACCAAGGAATTTCTATCAGTCCTGAGATACGTAACCATGAATTGCACTTGCCCACTAAAAGAGGGAATAGGTAGTGGAAGAGAAAACAAACAAACAAAAATAAACATTGCAAATTAGTGCAAGAGGTAAGACCAGCCTTTCAAGCAAATCAGGACACAATTGTGGACTGTAGCACAACATTAGTATTGCCTCCCGGAGGTTTTTGCTGTGGTTTATGGGGATTTGTTTGGGTTCTGTTTTTGAGCTGTAAAAGTAAAGATGCATTTGTGCTGCTATGGTTTACTATGATATTTCTAAGGAAACAGGGCAGGTTTTTTCGTGTATGTTCCTTGAGTATGAATTTCCATTTAATATGGCACTGTTTCACACAACCCCCAAAAATGCCCCAAAACCCACACCTAAACCTCAAATCCAAACAAGTTGTCATTTTACAATACTGTTGGGCATTAAAGTTTGAAATGACAGGAAATCCTAGATCTTGCCTGATATCTTTCATGATGGCCTAAAATGTACACATGGACTCCATTCTAAATGAGTACAGGTGAGCATGATGGTCACAGGATGCAGCTTTGTGGCTTTTTGTGGTCCTTGAAGGCTGCATATCCTGTATGTTTCTGACAGCTGTGAGGTCAGGAAATGAAAGAGAGTTCCACGGTTCTTTTGCTTTCAACACCCTTGGATGATGTTTTCTCACACATCACTGTATTATCACTTCCTACAGCAGGCTGCAGAAATGGTTTTTGGTAAGAGAT
This sequence comes from Oriolus oriolus, assembly GCA_013400235.1. Lineage (NCBI taxonomy): Eukaryota > Metazoa > Chordata > Aves > Passeriformes > Corvidae > Oriolus > Oriolus oriolus. Next base: position 920,965 of record VXBT01010684.1, read on the forward strand.
TTTCCTGATCTTTTCAAATTAAACTTTATCACTGGCATAATGCATCATCTCACTAAATGCTGTTTCTTCTTAGACTGAGGATTCATTGGACCCACCCTTGGCCACCCCTTAAAGGACAATAAAATAAAGTTCAGGGCAAGCAGTGCTCTGTTTCACTTGGGCATGGTTTTTGTAGACCTTTCTCCTCATTGTATAACTTATTTTGACATGCCCAAGACCAGAAAAACAAGAGCGCCTCCAACTGAAAGGAGTATTTTGACAGATGTCTTATCTAAAATTGTGCTTTTTAAAATAGTTAGCTTTTCTATTAGTGGAAAAAGTAAAGATGCTGTTAGGCTAACAGGGAATTGTCAGCGATTGAAACATGGACTCATCCCGGCAGGGAAAACTGAATACTCTTTATTGAAAGAACAAGCTGGTTTTATACACTCACATGACCTATCACACATTGCTATGTCAGCAGCACACCCTCTGAAATGTCTCTGTATTGGGTGACCTGCCTGTCAGTTTTTGGCAGGCTCCTCCCCCAGGGTTGGGGAGAGACAGGCTTCTTTGTGCTGCCATGTGCTCTTTTGTCCTGCCATGTGTTTCTGCAGGCACATCTCACAGCCTGCAGCCCAACTCCATTTTATCTCCCTCACAGGGAACTAATCCCAGATTGTTTAAACTATAACAACCTGACCAGATTTCATGAGGTGTCTCTTTCACTAACTATAAAAAAAAGAAATCCCACCTATTAAACTTTTAAAGTATCTGAACCAGCAATTAGCAGTGTAAATCACTAGTGTTGTAGTGCCTCATGTTTTTGTTGATGAAAGACTAAGTCTGTGTAAAATCTGTTCAGGGTGAGATAAGGCAGGAATAAAAAGGTCTATGAAAGAAATCAACAAAAAAACATAGGCTAGGAGAGGACTAATCCAGATTACTTCTTGCCTACAGACTGTCTGAATAATAGGTATGATCATTTCTTACTGGTTTTTACAGGGGTCATTTTGTGATTAGTTGGCAGCTGAAATTACTACTGAGAAGGAGGATCTCCAAGGAAGAGAGGGTTTAAAGAGATCTTGTCCTTTTCGAAACTAGTAGAGAACTTTTTTGGGGGCTGGCCAACAGTGTTTCCAACTCTACGTTTTACTATGTTATGTAGTTTTGTATTTTAAACCAGGACGTGTTTTGCCCTAATAGTTGACAGTATCTAAAGCCTAGGACTCCATATTGGGAACCACTTGTTTGCAACTGGTGTAAGTGTTCCTAACAGCACAAAAGCCACTCCGTTCTCATTTTCAGATTGCTTACAAAAGAAGCAATTCCCTATTGCTACGCTTTCAGGATTTTTTTTGGGTTACATAATGAAGGACTCTGGACTTTTTTTTTTTTTTATGATTTAAACTGCCAGCTCTTTGCAGATCCCTCAAAATAAATCAATTGCTTCTTTATGATCTGGAAATGTCCCTCATTACTTGTTCATGTGAGATTGTCTTCTAATATCATCCTACCAGGAGCATGTTGAAGATCCCGTATTAGACACGGTATGATGTGCTAAATAGTGCATTAAAAAATGACAGCATAAACGGTAGTTGGAAGCAGTATTCACTATTTTAGAACAAGTTTGGTTTGATATTGCTGTTTGTCATTGAGTGAGTGCCACAGTTTGATCCCTCAGTTATTAGTCCCCTGGCACTGCTGACAATGGTTTGGCACAATGCAAAGAGGTTCATCAGAACATTAGAGCACATGGAAGTTCGCGAAATAGAATTCTCTGAAATGCACCAGTGTCTTTGAAGGTTAGCCACTTTTTCTGAGTGTAACTCTCTGAATGTTTGTCTTGTTACTGTGACATTAAAAAGTAATTTTATTTAATCTAGCACTATGACTACATTAGGTCTGAGAAAGGGTGTTTCACTCTTGACGCACTGGTGTACATGCGCAAAGCATCAGACGTCACGGTTAACTTGTCGAAGTTTTGGCAATGCTAATATTGCTGTTTTTTCTGAAGATCTCAGGAAGGGGATGAAAATTTTAACTGCTGAAAAGTCTTGCTAGGAGAGGATACCTTAGGACTGTGCTGAAAAGCATTGAACATACTGATAATGTAAGATTCATCAAAAACTCTGTGATAATAAAATGAGCTTCCTCAAATACTCAGTGTTTCACCTTTAGTTCATCATTAGTTTGAAGGAAGAGTGTTGTTGCTTGCGGACAGGCAGATAAGTGAAATATCTTTGTTAAGCTGCATACTAACAAGCATCTTAGTACATGGAACATAGTAATGAATTATTATTTGCCTGCAGAGCAGCATTTCCTTATCCTTGATATTAATTTTGGAGTCAATCAGGGCAATGTCCTAAGAGCTGGGAATTTTAGATAATACCTGTTATGAAACATAAAAAAAAGGTCAAAACCAGAAAATGAATAGTGACGCATTTCAGAACCACCCTTGATAAAAAGGCTTTTGTGTATAAAAGTTCTCAGAAACTGGGCTGGGTTTTGAACTCCTATCTCTAATCACATAAAGATTAGGGCCCATGGAGTGAGCAAACCTGCTTTGATTAATGTAACCTCTTCTGCACTAATTTCAACGTAGAAGGCATGAAACAAGTTTAAAATTCCACCAAGAGGCCTTCAAACAAGCTTTTCTGTGTATAACATGAGCTTCTTCCAAAGCTTGGTTAAACTTTGCCAGACTGGATACTATAAATATTGCTGGTGTGCTCTCGGTATACTATGAATAGTACTGCTCCCATCACCTATAAAAAAGGTTTAGCAGTAATGTAAAGCCTGTGGAAACAAAAGAACCCCAGTATAGAAAACAACTGCCAGCTGCCTGAGGTAAAAAAGAAATATTCTTAATTGTTTGGCATTCCTCTGTTATTTTTGAAATTCCTCCTGAAGGCATTGATGCTTTTAGACATACAGTAACTGGGGGAGATATGAAAGTGACCACTAAGCCAATCTGATTAATGACATGGTCCTTTCCTTATTTAATAGATCTCTGATTTTACCTGCTGGTTAAACTGATGTTGCTGTGTATGTGGATTGTGTGATGCAAATGTAAAGTTATTATAATTATATAATACTTAAAGTGTCAGCAAAGAGTTAACTGTGGTCGTTCTCTATTGTAAATTCAAACGAACAGAAAATTTCACTGAGTAGGAAGACAGACATTTTGATCAGAAGGTCATTGTTCTATTAATAAGGATCTAATAGGTTTTCCAAATGAATGATTTGTATTTTCAATTTGAGGAGAGGTGAGAGTATGAGGTGATGGAACTGAGGTTCAATTGAGAGTTTAATCTATGTCTCAAGAACCTTTGTCACTGAAACAATGGTGAATAGATGAATTCATTTACAAAGTGTAATGAGTTCCTATTGAGAATTAATTATCTTGGAACTTAGTTCTGAAACTGGAAACATATTTGACCCTTGAAATCAATCTTTCTTTTTCTTCCCTCATACCCCCAGAAACTAGATAGAACTTCATGAGTTCAACATGATAAAAATTAGAATTTATAAATTTTTTTAATACGTTGTAGTGCAAGCGTGGATGATGTTCTTATTCCCTTTTCTAGTTTTAGCACATGTCTGAATTCTGACTGCAGTTCTTAATGACTGTTGTTGACCTTTAGTTAAGTAAATATACGTGATGATTTGTACTTCTGAGGGATGGAAAGCATTGTTATACCCTAATGTCGTTGAGCACCTGGAGATGTAAAAAGAAAAGCCAAGGATGATCTTGGAATTTAAGGCAGAGAACAACAGTGAAAGGATAAAGGATGATCTTTGAAATTAAGGCAGTGAACAACAGTGAGACTATAAAACCCTGAGATATTGACAGAAGAGGAGAATCGTGGGAGGAACAGTCTCTGTCATGGAGAGAGACTTTCAGAATAACCGACTTAAGTGGCAAGGGAGATTATATGACTGGATTTTGTTACGTGAAGTCTGAGGCAAACAACCTGAGCTGTATGCATCAGTGTATTCCTAGAAAGTAGGTAGTATTTATAAAGTAGAAATTTTTGGGTTTGAGTGTTAATTTATTTTCTGTCTGTCAGTTCATATCCTTGCTTCCTCTTTTTTCTCTGGTGGTAATACTGTGTTGGAAGGGAGTTATAGCTGCAATCACTGTGAATTCTTTATAATCTGTTAAATGCTTTGAAATTGGTTAAGCTTAACATGACAACCCTCTAAAATCTAGATTTTTTTCATTAATTAAAGTAGTATTCTAAATTAGTCTTGTGCATAGACTTTTTAATATCTTCCATTTTCCCTGTAAATTGTGAGTTGTGCTCACAGAAGTTCAATCTAGATGATAGGCGAGACTGATTTTCAGTGTTGATTGCAAGCATTCTTTCCAATTGTCAGGTAGAATACTCTTCAGTTCTTCAGTTTTTTGAAGATTCTGTGAAACGTTGAATGAAATGTGTGTATTTATGCACGTGTGGCTGCTTATGCAGTTTGTTCTTGTTGATTTTTAAAGGTATAGTACTGCATAAATGATTAATTTTACTTTGTGTGTAGTCATCCAAACTTCAGAGCTCTTCCAGAATATTCTCTGAAGGGCTCCCTTAGACTTCACAAGTGGTAAAAATGTCATTAATCTTATCTTTGCCAAATGCATGAAATGCATTTCCAGATGTGTAGTAGATTTAGGAAATACAAGTGTTTGTTTTGATTTTTTTAAGCAGGTCAAATTGTATGAATGAATAGTCAGCCTACATAACCAAGGAAACTGACTGTGCCAGTTCTTCTTTCAGTTGCCTCCTGAGTCACCACTTCAATATCATGTCCTCTGTCCTGACAGTTCTGAAGTCCATATAGAATAAATCCAGTAGTTTCAGTTCTTTCAGAGTTTGCATGTATGTGTGAACAGCTTTGATGTAACTGGGAGGGAGTAGGAAACTATGTGGTTGCCTGACCATGCTTTGTGATAAGTGAGGCTGGTGATAGTCTGCCCTACTAAATATGTCCCAGTTAAAAATGTATGTAAACACTATAGCTCCTTGCAAAGAAGAAGAAAAACCAAGCAGACAACCAACATACAAAAACCCCTCCAAAACCCCCAAAAACATAAAACCCCAACAAAAAAGCCCCCAATCTCAGCTGGTGGTTCAAAAAGGAATAAAGATATCCTCTCATTCACTATGTCACTGAAATGATTGATTGATTAATTTCAATTGAATTTATTTAGGACAAGTGTTCCGAAATAGGTCTGCTCTTTCCTGGTGACTGAGATGATAGCTAAACAACTGGCATGAAGTTGTTTAAAGCAATACATTCCAGCTGCCTGGGGATCGTGCCCATTATGGTGGCCATGCCTTTCACTACTTTATCCATGTAGCTGGTCCCTCAGTGGTCTACCCATTGCACCGTGTTTTGAAATCTGCCTTTGTCAGCCTAATAGAAAGTTTCCCTTGAGAGGAGCAGAACCTGAAATCTAAGAGGATGAGCATTGGAGCAGTAAATCCTGTGCTGTTGTGTGCAGTTTTATAAGCATCTCCAGCACAGATCATTTTATTAAAGCAACATCTGCTACAAGCACAGTACTTGGATTAGGGATGACAGCCATTTGCAGCCAAATGAACTCTTAAAAATAGAAGATATTTAAGTTTGACAAGGATTAATGTTTTATTAGCTTGCTAAAGTCTTCAGGTTTACAGTAGCACTTTCTGTGGATGTTTTATATGGATGCTCTTTATATTTAGTCTAATGTAAGTGTGATCTGCATCACCAGTTTTCTCAGCTTGCCTTATGAGATTGATTGGTCTTATATCTGTCTGTTCTTTGTCACGAAAAATCATGAGGGTTAGGTCTATGACGGCAGTGTTTTTCCCATTAGGGAAGCACTTAAAAATATAATCTGGGAAGTCTGTCTCTTCAGACACTTCTATCAGATCTACTGCCATTGGAACATCTATATCCAAACACAACAAGCTTTTATTCAAGCCTTAGCAGTGTCACTGCTATTTCTTTCCTGCCACAGGATCCTTACTTTACTAACTAAATATGGATGGTTTGGTCATTTCTATACTTATTTCAATTAGCTTCTCATTCTCACCATTTCAAGCTGTTAGGACATAGCAGCTGATTCCAGTGGCAACATCTGCCTATCAGCTAGAGCAAGCAAGTTATTTTGTGTTTTTGTCTGGTCCAGCATCTACTCCTGTAGCTTTTTAAAATTTCCTCTGCCTAGTCAGAAGACGTTCAGACCTGTTTCTCAAAGCTTCTCTCATATAAGTAGACTTTTTAAGTGCTGGTGGAAACTTTTACCTAAGTGAAGAAAAAAAAGTCATTCTGATAAGTGCATGTTAAGAAATGCAAGCTGCCATGCATCAAATACAGTCAGAGAAACCTTATGGTTCATATTGCCCATTCATATTGTATTGATTCAGTGTGTTAGTTAATTTGGTGGAAAACATGTATTTTGAAGACAAATCACTGGCATGTTTTAATGTGATGTGTTACAGTTAAGTCCTGCATTGACAGTATGTTGCTGCTTAATAGCCCCACCTGAGACTGGTGCCAGGTAGAAAGGTCAGAAAATTGTAATAGTAAGGAACAATCTCTGCTCTGAAAAGTTTATATTTAAACAGCCAAGACAGTCAGTTGAAAATTTTGATAGAAATCTAAATGCAGGAAGCTGAAGTGCTTTACTGTTACAAAAGTCTCACAGTAAGTACAGACAGAACAATAATTCAGTCCTTTCTGCCATTTTTCCAAACCCATTGAAAGATACCCATGCTGAACTGGGAGGAGATGCTTCCTCTTTTCACTGCTCCTCCATTTGCAGCTAGCAAGGCACAAATCTTTCCTTTGTGACCCAATACCCATTCTTGCCCAAGAGACATCTGCCAAATACAATTTAAAAAAAAATATTTTTGGTGGGCTTCTGAATTAATGTGTTGTTAATATGGGGCTTTGGATACATTTTTTTCTAATTCACTGCTTTCATATCTTCATCTAATAAATGGCTGAACTTCAACAAACATCTCTGTTTTCTGAGTGTTTTTCTCCCTTTAATGGTTCTTTTTTTCTCACATATTGTGATACCCGGGGTCAAAACTTTTTTGATTTTATTTTAATTGAAGGACAACTCTTAATGAAAAGACTGAGCAAAAGGTGTTTCTATCTTCAGTATTTGTTTGCTGATCTTCCCTTTCCACTCAAAATACATACAGTAGTATGAAATTTGTGAGACACATTTATTTTCTTCTTTTACAGCAGGTTTTGTAAGTGATCTTGGGCAAGACACTTAACCACTCTGTGTGTCTTCCCCCCTCCCAAATGTGTGTTATGGCATTTCTTACCTTGTGGAACCTGCTATTTCACGTAACTAGTGGTTTGATTCTATGGTAACAGGGGCTATATAAAGTAAGTAGGATACTTAAATTTAATATGGAATGGCTCGTGCGAAGGCAAAGCAAAGGACTGAAAGAAACATGTCAAGACTGTAGATGATTCTTGGGATGCTGTCTTGCTCCCTTACCTAACAATTTTTTTTTCATTGACAAATTTCTTGTGTTGATTACTTAAAATTTTCTCAGAGACTTAATTAATCCATTAATCCAAGTCTAGTGTGCCATTTAGTATCTGTTCAGAAATACTTCCCTCTGGTTTTCGTGCTAATTAGCCCTTCTTTGTGCTCTGTTTTTCCTTTATCCTTCCAGGTTCTTCAAGTGCTATCTGTAAAATGATTATCTGAACAGTAGAACAGTCCTAAAAACTAAATATGCTCATTCATTTCAATACCTACTTAACTATGGACACTCCTCAATCCCACCCCCGCCAGCATCACTGTGATAGAATGTTAGGTAAAAGATTTTCTCAGGTTTAGGTTTGTACTATTAACAACATGCATCTGGAATAGTTAATATCCAGGCTACCAAAAATGAAGATGTTTCCTTAAGAGCTTTCATCCATCTCAGACCCAAGAGGAGTGATTTCTTGATAGCATATATGTTTTTGTATGATCACCTGGTGCAATTTGGTTAATTTCTCCTAAAGAGTCGAAGTGCTGCAGATACTGTGGAGTCAGTAATGTATTAGACTGCAGAATGTTTGAAACTAAGAAATACAAATATTGTAACACTGTAGATGAATTTTACTTAAGTGTTTAAGACATTCACTATAGATATATCTTGATCCTGTACTGTCTATAGTCACTCTTTATAACTCAACTGTCTGTTCTTAAACAGTATACAGGAATGTGTAGTGGATGAAGTTTGCATGGATTATCCTGATACTTTCAGATTCAGAGCATACTTACTTGCATAAAAACTTTTGAATTAGGTACAAAAATTGTGCTTTAAACCTTTTGCAGACACGGTTCCACTGGCAAAGTATAGACAAGGGTAAAAAGCAATATTAATGAGAAGAGTGTATTTTCATTTTGAAGGACATTTGTTTTTTGCAGTGGTTGAGAGCTAGCCATTGGTTCCAATTCTATGGAAATTTCTGTGTAAGGAATGTCTAAATTACCAAGATAATTTGATATAAAATGCCTGCTGTGTGACTATAGAAGAAAAATGGTTGCCTCTCTTCCTTTCAGAAAGAGAGATTTGAGTTAAATGCAATCTATAGAATTTCAATCCATAGCATCTACTTTTGTATCAATTTATTTTGGGGAAATTGTAATTTAAGACAATATTTATAATATTTCCCTCCTCCTGCCAGTTATGCTATGCTAATGTATTAATTGATGTTTGATATGCTAGTGAGTGAATCATATATGAAATTACTACATCAGTCATTATGTCAAGCAAGGAATTAGTACCAAAACGTTCCTAATAATTTATCAGTTAAGTAATGAAAAATTTCTAAGTTGACAACCTACAGAATTTTTTCAAGTAAATTTAGTTGTGTCAATAAAGCTACCCTGATTTGGTACCTGAAAATATCAAAGTATATTTACATATATCTTATAGTAATATTTTTATATTTATGAAACATTACAGAATTCCCTGGATTCCTTGTTTATTGAGAACAGTGGTTTCTCAAGGCAACGCTTTGAAGCATGAAGGTTACGCTTCATGCTTATGCAAGGCACAGGATTTTGGCTGTGAAAAGCTGATTAATAATGTATAGTTTTATGAGCAATATAACTAAGTGTTAATTCTGTCAAATGTCATAGGAACAGTTGTCATACCTGGGGAAGGATCATGCTTGCTGGATTTCTTCTTTTGTCCTCACAAAATTTAGATGCAAGATTGGACTTATCTTAGCTTGTAAAGCATAGCAGAGTTCTTTATAGATGTCAAATGGTAATACATTTGGTTTGATGGGAAAAAACAATGATAGACTTCCCTGACTTGTAGAATTTTGCTTCATTACGTACTTCAGTGATTGCCATTATTGAAAGTCCTCGGGCAAATACATACTCCTGAAGAAATAGCATGTGAACTATTCCACTGTTTGGCAGATTCCAGTCCATTTAGTCTTCTATGTTACATTCATAGCTTCTCTTTTAAATGAGTAGCTATTTCTGGAACATGAGCAACCATAAATTTATTAAATAATAGCATAGTCTTATATTCTGAAATCAATTTTAGTTTACAAATAATAACGTTTTTCATGTGGCCAACACACTCATGAAATATGAAAACTACAACAAAAGCATTTTTAATACAGGTTGTTCTAGTGATCAGCCATGACAGGGCAAATTAATGAATGCCTTGTTATGGTGTGTTGTTGGCAAAGATATAAGCATTACACTGTATTTCGTTATTATTCATTTTAATCTGTATTAAGCCTTTTTCTTTGTTATAAATTTTTCTCTGTTTCAAAGAGAAGTAAGAGTCCTGAGATGTCTTAGAAAAATAGAATAAAGCCTCAATAAGCATTGCATTGGATGGGCTGTTGTAGAATTAAATTAGCTGGCCTGTGTGCTACTGAGCCTCAGCCCTATAATCCATGGAAGCCCAAGTTCAGAGCTTCATGGCATTGGGACAAACTTGGTTGTCTAGTTAGACATTGAAATCTTAATGTGGATTAATACTAGAAGATTCTATAGGATTTTTTTTTCTGAACCAGCTTCTTGCTTGAAGTACTCAACTCAAAATTATAGAGAAAATCAGATCTTAATTAATGTCATTGATGAAATGAGCATTCAGTAGTTAAATATATATATAAATAAAATAATACATTGTATTATAGTGATAGATAGTATTATATCTATCTATTATATCTATCTATAGTAATAGATAGTATTATCTAACTTTTTTTGTAATCTGACTTTCTAGATTATGAAAACCTCTTCAATGAGGCTTTTTTTCACAGAATATAGTAATAGACAAGTTTATATCTTCTTCTAGTCTCTGAGTTGTAGCTTCTGTTATCATTTTAGAATGTTTTTTTCCCTGGTTAATGTTTATTTTAACTGTGCAGGAGTGCAAGATTGTCTGTGAAGTCAACATCATTATAGGTGACTAGAATTCGATAAAATTTAAGTGTCTGCTCATTGTGAATTATTTTGTTCCTTGGCTCTGAGATGGCTTCTCTCACCAACTTCTGGTAGTTTCATACTGTGTTAACATCTGATTTGGAGCCTGCAGAGTGTGATTGAGCTGTGTGATTACTTCAGCACACTGCTAGAACCGGAGAGAGGCCAAGCAGCATTCTAAGAACCTGTGTTTTGAACTGGTTCTGGGAGGTATAGTGATACTGGAGTGCTGACCTTCAGTTGAATTGTTAAAAAATCATGCAATTAAATTGAAATTTAAGTATAGACAGTCAAGTGAGGTTAAAAGTTCAAGCAAGAACTGATTGAAGTTGTGTAGTCTCAGTTCTATCACCACAGATTGGACTACCATATCTCTGAGTGAGGGGGGAAAAAAAAAAGGAGGAAGAATTCAAGAACCGGAAACCTAAAAAACAGTGGGGACGAAGCCTGATACAGAGGGGAGTTTGGCATCTAGAGTGGGTTTTGTAGCCTTGCAACTAGACTTGCCCTCAACCTCAGAGGACCCTTCTCAAGATACACAGGCAGAAGCTGTGATTTGCAGTGTAAGTTGGAGTTGTAGAAGGATGATTGGCTGAAATTGGATGGTTCCGGAAGTAGTGATCAGTGGGCCCTTTTGCAGACCAGTTGTTTCTCCCTGATAGTTTAGATGCATTCCCTTGGCATCTTATGCTTGCTAATAGCAAAATAATGGCTTGAGCTGAGTTCACCAAAATAATATGGAAGGGAAGCCCCAGAAGAGAATTTGGCTTAGCACATTCCAAAATTGACAAGGGAACAGTATGGAATAAATAGCTTATGTAACAATAAGTCTTTTAATTATACACTTATTTCAGCAGATGGATGTGCTATTTTCGGACTGAATAACAACTGAACATTAACTCTAGTAACTTGCTTTTTCAGTGATGGCAATCTGGACAAATGTGCTGCAACTCCAAGAAGCTAATGCAGCTGGTGGAGGCAGAGCTCTGTGGGCTGGCAGCCTGCTGTGCTCCAAGCCTACACCTTTATGTATGACTCACATTTTGTTCCTGCTCATGCTCAAAGCCCAAGGCAAAGCATTGATCTGATCATGTTGTAGGAGTGGACAGAGTACGTTCTTTCTGTTTTATCTGTTCATCTAAAATACCAGACAAAGGATCAAATACAAGAAAATCCGCCCATGTGAAAGTCTTGGGTGGAAAACCTACACACACTTAGGAATATTTTGTTGTATGATAAACCTAGCAGGAATGACTTTATCCAGTTCCACTCACATCATCACCCTGTGTATCTCTTAGTACTTCTGTATAAGAGATCAAGTTTTTACAGCCTTATCAGAGCTCAATATGGGGAAATCATTGCAGATAGCTAACTACCCATAATTTACCTTTCCTCAAGTTTATGCTCTAATTTCTTTCATTGTCTAGACCCTATAAGGTATGAGTATTTTCTCTGGTGGGTTTTTTGCATGTTTTGTGGTTATTAAAAGATGTTATCTCTTCGTATAAGTTAAGATATTTAGAATCATACTGCTTTTTCTAGGTAGCACAGTTAAATAAAAACCTGGTTTAAATTTATGCTTCACTTTCAGTTTAAGTTTTCAAAGATTGCATTTATAAATACATTAAGAAATTTATAAATACATTATATAAATACATTAAGAAAGCACTCCTAAAAGATGATGATGATTATCTTGATGTCCAAATTTTAATTCTGAGATATATTTCAGATTTGTTAAAATACCTTTCGGTGTCTTTCATCTATTTCAAAATTCTTTCATGATATGCAGCTCTTGGAAATGAGAATCCATTTATCATTATCAAATGTTTTACAAGTGTTACACAGGCAGATACTTCAAATGTAGGACTATCTTCTGTGCAGTTACTTCCATTCCGCCTTGATGGCTTTTTTTTTTTTATTCATAAACAAATAACTTTTGTTTCTTGGTTTGTTTGCGTTGAAAAGTAGAGTTAATGTGCTGAAACACAAAAAGACTACATAAAAAGAAAACATATTTCATCTTTCTGTTTATCGAATTCAATGTTTAATGTGTTAAATTACTTTGACAGTATCTGCTTCTAGGATCTCCTTGCAGGTGCATTTTGCTAGTTTGTTTAACTGGCTCTTTAATGAGAGCAGTTTGGACCTTGTTCTGTACTCGGAGCCGCTTTTATTTGGGCAGGGAAGCTAAAACTGTCATAACATGTGGTTCATGATTACTTTCCATGTACCGTTAGAAAAGCACTTTGAAAAAAAACTTCCCAGAATTCCTCAATAGGCTATATCCTGTTCTTGTTACTCTGTTTGGACAATAATACTGTAGCTTGAGATGTGGAAGAAGTGTGAAGGTGATTTTAGTTATAGGAGTTACTTACCAAAGCTGATGTTAATTTTTGAAGTTGATTTTTCAGATTTTAGCAAAACTTTTGATATGGTCTCTCACAGTACCCTTCTGGGAAGAATGTCCAGCATGCATCTATACAAGCCTGTAACACACTGGGTGGACAATTGGCTGATGGGTTGGGCTCAGAGTTACAATAGATGGGGTTGCATAGCGCTGGTGGCCAGTCACCCATGAGGCTCCACAGGCTCAATTGTTTTTGCAAATTATCTGGACACAGGAGCTGAATGTGCATTGAGTTTGCCAATAATACTAAAGTAGGAGGAGCTGTGGACTCCCTTGAGGGCAGAGAGGCCTTACAGAGATCTGGATAGACTAAGAGCTGGACGATAAGCAACTCTGTAAACTCTCAATTTAACAAGAGCAAGTGAGGGATTCTCCACCTGGGACAGGGCAGTCGTTGTTATGCGTACAAGGTGGGGGCTGAGAGACTGGAGAGCCACTCCATGGAAAGAGATCTGGGAGTTTGGGTTGATGGCAAGTTGAGTATGAGTGAACAGTGTGCCCTGGCAGCCATAGGGCCAACCATATCCTGGGGTACATCAGGCACAGCATCACTGGCTGGTTGAGGGAGGTGATTGTTCTGCTCTACTCTGTGCTTCCATGGCCTCGCCTCGAGTGCTGTGTGCAGTTTTGGGTGCTTCAGCATTAGAAGAGCATCTATTAAGAGTGTGTCCAGAGGAGGGTGACAAAGGTGGTGGAAGGTCTTAAGGGCCAGATACATGAAGAGCGTCTGAAGTCACTTGATCTCTTCAGCTTGGAGAAGGAAAGGCTGAGGGGTGACTTAATCCCAGTCTACGACTTCCTCAAGGGGGACAGTGGAGGGGTAGGTGCTGATCTCCTTTCTCTGGTTGTTAGTGATAGGTCACAAGGACATGAAATGAAGCTATGTCAGTTCAGGGTAGATTCAGACAGGACATTAGATTTTGCTCCTTCAGTGTGAGAGGGTGCTCAATGACTGGAACATGTTCCACAGGGAGGTGGTCGTGCTCTTTGTGGTAGGGTTTAGTTTTGAATATTCTCATGAGTAGAGAGAGAAGGAGCAGGGAGTTGGACTCAGTTAGCCTTATGGGTCCCTTCCAACTTGAGATACTCTGTGATTCTGTGATATCCTAGTAATTCCATATTTACTATATTACCATATTAAATGTACTAAAGATTTTTCCAAGTAGTCTATTCTGACAATTTCCATTTACAAAATGCACTTGTCAAAATCAAGCCGTATTCTATGTCTTCAATATGTGGTTTTTGGCATGAGAAGAATATTCTCGCAGTCTTTCCAGAGAAATAAAGCATCTTTCTTTTCTGTAATAGGCTATTGGGTGATTTTCCAGTACTTAGGATGGTTTGGGACTTTAGATGCTTTTATATTCACTTTTCTTTCCCCAAACCTTTTAGCTCTTTAGTGGGCTTTAGTGAGGCTTCTCTTCTACTGAATCCTAGGATCAGCTTACTGTTAATCACAAAGTATGTAATTGTGCCTGTAACTGGAAATATACTTGGGTGCATAAGCAAGCTCTGTCTACGGGTATCGATTAATATGAAGTCTGATCTTTGAACTAAGGTTGCTTAAGAAATTAAGCATAACTAAACTATCTGTAATGGGGATTTCTAATATTCTCAAATTAATACCTCCATAGGAATTGAGTTGCAGGATGAGTATGCTTGTCTTTATTTTTCAGCTTGAATGTGTGATATTGACATTCATTACGATAAATATTTTTTCTTTCACTTTGTCACAATGTTTCAAGGGGAGGCACCATTACATGTCACTTGTTCATCAGTCAGACAAACCTGTGTTCTTAGAAGTCAATTAAACAGAGGTGCCCTGAGTTTCACCTGTACTTTGAAAACTGTGGCTTTTATATTGCCTGGAATAGGTGTTTTTCCATGTCCATACATTGTATGTATGTATATATCATGAAGCTTGATTAAATAATTGTTTTAACTTAAAAAGTGGATGAGAAATGGAAAATTAGATATTTGATATTGTTTTTATATAGGAAATTAACTATTTGGTAGTGATGCTAGACAGCTGCATTAAAAGTGGTTTATATGCCTTAAGCATGCCAAAGGCAATGGGACTGGTCCTGCCAGAAACTTTCTCCAAAGACCTTAACTTTCACTGCTTGGGAAGAGCTTGCAGTACCTAACTGGAAACGCTTAACTGTGTGAGTTAGGTGCAATACAATTAAGATATAGGTCTGTTTTTCTAGTATGTATATGACATCAAAGACTAAAAGCACGTGATAATGCCAAGTACCCCAGTTTCCAAGGATCCAGAACTTTCAAAAAACAAACTCTAGCTTTTTCTTGGTTTGATTCACAGTATCAATAAATTACAATTTTTCTTTGTAGATGTTGAAAAGCACCCCCAGCACTTCAAACCTGGTTTCTTCATATAGGTTATTTGAATGTTAATTTCTAAATTCACTTATGAGTACTTGGATTATGTTACATTACCAGAGAAAATACAGAAATTACCATCTGTTTCCATGTTTACACTACAGTACAGCTAAGAAGAACAGAAACAGGAAACAGAGATCTGACTATAAGAGACCAATAACTACAGAATAGTAATTGTCCTTCTTAATGGGCCAAGCCCTGAAATTATTATTCAGAAAAAATCTCACTTAATTTGATTTAATTGGTTTCTTGGTCTCTAAAAACTAAGGCCTGGGATTCTCATATGTGCAACAAAGAAAACTCCCACAAATCCATATGACTAAAATATCTGTTCATCAAAAAATCTTGAAACATGTTTTAGGACAGCAAACTATTAAAAATTTGTATAGCATTCCTTATCATAAATTAATAACATGATATTCAATGAGATTAAGGATACAATTGAAGTTACATATTCTTCTGGCTCATTTTTTTGGTAATTTTTTTTTTGTGTGACTCTGGAGGGGAGCCTTCATTTCTTTCTATTTCTCCTGGGTTTAGCTTAGACATTTTAAGGAATGGTTGTAAAATCATCTGAGTGAATACCAGCCTCACATAAATCTTGATTTCTATACTGATTTCTCTTCCCTCACAGATTACTTGAGCCAAACTAAGTTGGCAGGTGGATTTTGCAAAGTCTAGAGATATGCCACAAGCAACTTTTTGTGGTCAGAATGTGTTTGTTTCCTGTACTGAATATATAGCATCTCTTGTATAATGCATTTTAGTCTGACTGTCATGAGACCACCAAGCTTGTGATAAGCAGAAGTGTATGATATGTATAAATGTGCAGCTACCTGTGAGGAGGACTAGTCAGTAATTCGCTGATGTTGAGGTGGCAGAGACACAGCCTTTAGGGTTTTAGTTTGTTTGGGGTTTTTTTTCCAGTAAATAGGAATGAGTTGGTCTCATGTGCTGATTCTAACCAGGAAGCATACCACTGAGGCAATTGCAATACTAGTTAGCTTCACTTCCATTTGATGGAAAGGAATTGTAGTGGAAATTTGTTTCACATGATTGACAACTTAAATATTTGGTTTTGAAGCTGAAGTAAGCACATGGATTTTCCAAATATGAAAAACATGGAGAAAAATGTTCTGTGGAAGATGCAAATGAAGTTGACAGGGCTGCCTTCACAGGGGCAATCTTTGCTGCTTGGTTTGACAGCCATGTCCCCCAAAAGTCCCCAGGCTTCCTCTGAGACAGCAAAAACTCCCAATATAGTAAGCCATGTCAATTTAAATACGGCATCAGGATATTTTGCATCCTTTCACAGCATCCAGACACAGCAGCTGACATCATGCATTTCCATTATATAGGTCTGATGTTCGTTGCATGATGTGCAAAGAGACACTTGGCATTCAAAACTCGTGAATAAATCTAGGCTCCTTGTTTTGTTCTGCACATGGTTAGTATGGACATTTTATTTCAAGTTGTGACAAAGATGAAATCTTTGCAGATATTTACTTTGACTTAGTGTTGTATTGACGAAGATCTTTAGTGACATATATAATTATGTACATATTTGATGTCAGGGAGCTAGATGCAGACATCATACTAGTTTGCATTCATTTTCTTCCTTGTTTAGTTAATGTAATTTTAGAGAAAAATGTGAAACGGACAGCAAAGAAGACTGAAGGCCTTATATCACAATACAACGTCATGCAGACTGGTGCTCAGTAACTGCTTCCAGCCATCTCTGGCTATTTTTCATTATTTGTGAGGATGCTTGCAAAAAAGTTGAGTACAAATACTTATTGCAAGATTAGCTGCAGATGGGCACTATGCTCCAACAGAAAAGCTTCCTTTGAAGCGTTTGCTTCATTCTTAAAAACCAAGTGAAAATTTTGCAGGTGAAATACTAGGTGACAATTTTCCAAATTTTAGGGTTTTTTGCAGAAGTGTTGAATTGTTGGTAGAGGCCAAATACCTGTTACAGTATCCAGTGAATAAAACTATCAATTTAAGTTTGTTCTTTGTGTCACCTAACTTCCTTAACTGGTCATTTGAAAGAGTCATTAAAAATGACCCGTCTCTTTAAACACTGGATAAATTCACTTTTTGCACTGACTGGGAATTTCAAAACCTTGAATGTTTATTTTTTATTGTTTACTCTTTCTTCCTCTGTCACAACTACTCTGTCTTCCCTTGTTACTTGGGTTTTATTACACTTAATGATTGAACCTGTTTTGTTCTAGGAGTCTTTTAATTACATCCAAGTCATTAATGCTTGAAAAAACATATTAGTGTAACGGGAAACTTACAACGTCCAATGAACTGTATGCCACAATGGCAGGCAGATGAATGCAGCAAGCTATAAAATGAATTATACTGTCTGGTATGAAGATGCAAAAACTTGGTGAAAATAAACTTTGTAATTGGATGTGTTTTGTGGACAAATAACAAATGAGAAAATTAAGGAGGTATTTAATGGGCTAGGCATCCACTTAATGCAAGTAATTTGAATTGTCCATGGATAGCTCTAAAAAAGCCCCCACTAAGCCATTATTTGCATGTTATAGTTCGTGGTGCATGGAATCATGAGATGATTGAGCCAGCACTATAAAGTAAGTTCCCCTTGATGGTTTAAAAAAATGGATGTGGAGGAACATTTCTCTTTGTCATTCTTCCATTCTCCCTCCTTCATTCCGTTCATGTGAGAAACTGACAATAGATTTCTGGAATTTTTGTGTCCCAGTTATAGAATAAAGACATGTCTAATATAATAGTAATATTTGTACTTTATGTTCCAAAGACTGACACATTTTCTCAGGTGAAGGCAGGAATGTGGGTTTAGTGAATGAGGTTTAATCTGATTTGCTTTCTTCACACACTGGCCATGCAATTTAAAAATCAAAGACTGCTTTCATCTATGAATAATGATTAGTGAAGAAGGTAGGACTTATACTAAATTTTTAGTTATCACGTATGAGTAGAGCAGGTGGTTGCTAGAGGCAATGAAGCGTTTATTGGACTTTTTATTGTGTGAATGATTTCTAGGCTGTGCTAGATAGACAGATTTTAGCTTGCCCTGAGCTTTAAAAATCCTTCAGCTGGCGACAGTGGCGTTACTGCTGTTGGCAGGGCCAGCCTCCTCATAAATATTAGAAGAACCAAGAAAACTTCTAAGTCTTTAAACATGAAAATACTAATTAGGATGTCATTGCTTCTAAACTTTATTTATTTATTTCTGTTTCAAACTTATTTAACTTGTTTAGGTATTGAAATAGTTTCTTATCCAAGTATGTATGTGATTAGTATTTGCAGCCCTAACTCAGTTTCTCTTTGGGTTCTGCTAATACTGTTTACTTGAAGAGATCAATGAAGCACTTTCTGCAGAACTTAGTACTCTGGAACTCAGTCTTGTTCCTTGTTTTTCCTATGAAATTTTGCTGTGATGCACACTATATGGTTGGAACAATATAATTATTAAAGTAATTTTCCTTGGCCTTTGAAAATGTCTGCCAGCACACTCAGTAGGAATCTTCTATGAAATTTTTGGCACATCTGTCTGGGGAAAATAAATTGTCTTGTGGCAAAATTTATTTATGAACTAGTACATGAAACTCACTTCTGTTTAGTTTTTTAGAAGTATTTCTATTAGTTGTTAAATGCTTCCGAAAAACCTAGTCCTTTTTCTACTGAAGTTCTATTTCATATGTACGTTTGTATGTCTGCATGCTTTATGTGTGTGTAAATGTTTGATTATCAGATTACAGTTAGGCTTTATAACTTTTAGAGTTTTATAAATCTGTGCATTGACTAGTATTCTCTAAATAAAGGGATGTTTCAATACTTTCGGTCACCTTAAAATTCAGGACAGCCTTTTAAAAGTTTTATTTTGAAACACTCCCTGATTTGCTTTCAGGAAGTTAGCTGTTATGATTCAGAAAATGTCTTATTTCTTTTGTATTCATTTTTCCTTATAAAATGATGTGAAAACAGAAAGTAAGAGTCTGAAGTATTCCCCCTTGCCAGTGTGCTTCCACCTCACCGCACCATGTTACTGTTCAAATCAGATGCTTCAGGAGAACAGGGGAGATGATTTTTAGTACTAAACCCACAAATTGCTTATCTAACCTGTTGAAGTGGAACATAACACTAGCACTGAGGAAGCTACAGCACGTATCATTCAAGGTACTACGTTTTCATTAACATAAAGAGGAGGATTTTAAATAGGAACTACTGGCAACTTCTTAGAGTAAGAAGGCTAGCATTGGATTCTTTTTCTTTAATTACTTGGGCTGAATTTACCAACTGTCCGTTCAGTGTAGTAATTAGTAATGGAAAGGTTTGGTTTAAAAGTAATTTTCCTGCGTTGGTCCCTATAGCAGCATTGTCCTAATACATGGAGTCTGGAAGACAAAATTGACTTGGAACTTGCTAGTGCTAAATATAAAATGGAATCTAGCCAAAATGCTTGATTTGTTTGCTTAAGTTTAGAGAGGTCACTAGTCTGTGATCAGAATTCTTAGTAATATGTGCTTTCTAAAGATGCAGAAATGCAGATTCTTTAGTATAATAGTTTCCCAAAAATAAAACTCATTATTGCTGTGCTTACAAGATAAGCCTCAGGCCAGTGTCATATGTGCAAGCACATAGGGTAGTCTATTCATTGTTTTGTGACTAAGTTGTTTGCTGACTGATTTACTTTGCAGTGATGCCCCACAAGTATTCCTAAAAGATTTAAATTATTTTTTTCTTTTTGTTTTAAAGTAGCTTCCCTAATTTGTTAACATATTGAATGCCCAGTGTAATTACCATACAGTCATTCAAAAGAAGTATACAACAGGTTTTTGCTGTTTTCTCTACTTCATGGAGAAATTGAGAACTGCTCTTATGCTGAGTCACATACTTAATTCTATGAAATGTTGAAAGTATTGTAATAAGCAGTAACTGTCTTCACTGCTTATCACCCCTAAGGAAATAGAAACAAAATCTAAACTCCTCAGTGTTATAGGATACTTTCAAAAGAATCAGGGAGCTCTCCCCCAGCCCCTCTTTTTTTCCCTGGTAATATTTCCCACTCAGCCCTAGCTTAGGTAAGTGGATATAATGAACTTCCTAACACATTTCATGGTGTATAGTGAACCAGACAGATGCACTGAGGGCAGAAATGGTAAGTTAGTTGAATAGCATCTGCAGGAGGCCAGATTTATTAGCTTTTTAAAGCCTGAAGCTGTTCTGTGCATTGCTTTCCCACAAAGCAGTGTTTCTCTGTCTGTGCACTCTCATGTTTCACTCTAACCTATATAGCAGGATTTATTTCTGGATCATGTAAAGAGCCTTGAAAGGCACAATGCTGAGCTTACGGGGTTTGAAATGAAGACAGAGCTATCGTCTGCCTCACACGCAGTTTTAATTGCTTGTGATTTATTCAAACTTCCAGGATCACCGAGTTACTTTTTTGTGGAGTAGATTCTAGAAACTTTTCAGATGTTATCGCTGCTGTCATTTAAAGGCACTATTCTCAGATAAAACACATTTTAAAGGTACCTTTTTCCCTGAGGGTCAGTGAGAGTGCAGTTTGCATTCAATGCTCCCAAATTCTCTGTAGTACTTTGTTGTTATTGCTTTGTTCTTGAGCACCCAGATAAATGGGGTGTGATAGGCAAAAAGAAAACCTTTACATAAAGATAAGAACAAAAGAATAAAAGAAGGAAATCCTTTACAGGAAAGTAAATAAAATTCAATAAAATTCACTCTTTTCTATGCCATAATTTTCATACAAATATAACTGTGCATTATAGAATTTGACAGTTATTAACCAGGATTTAAGAGATATTTGAAATGGGTAAGGAATGTGGCAAACTGACTTGTTCTTTACTTGAAATTCTTAATGGAGTTCAAAACTGTTGATGTCCAAACACTAAATTGCAAATAAGGAGCCAAAAATGATCTCATTGGTGCTGGCTGACTGAACCAAGATGTGGCATTAACTGGAATGTACTGAAAAGTGAATATCTATACTCTTGAATATTGTTGTTGGCTATCAGGTCTTGTTAATGTGACTTTGTAAAGAATCAGTTCATTTTCCATGAATGCTTGAATGGCATCACAGTGAAATTGAAATGACTGATAGAGAAAAAGCAAGGAACAGGAGAACAATTTAATGACCTCTGTCGATTTAGGACCTGATCCAAAGCCATATGACATCAGTGGAAAGATTTCTATTGAGCTCATTGAGCTCTTAATTCAGATCTTTAAATCTTAAATGTAAACAGTGTGTTAGCCAATTCAGGTGTTGCAGAATGCAAGGAAAAGCTTATGGGAAGTGTACTTCATGCTGTCATTTCAGGCTTTTGAAAGTTTTTGCTCTCTTTTGAACTCATTGTCTGACTGTACCTCAGAACTTCCAAGGCAGATGAGGAAGGTATAAAAGAAGGTGGTACATAGACTGCATCAGTGAAAGAATTTTGAGTGCAAGTAAGAATTTCATGGAACTAAGGTTGTTTTGAAAAAAAAGCATGATAAGACAGATAAGAACTATAAAAAAGCAAAGTATGGTTCTGGCAACCGCATCACTTTGAGTAGTGCAAATTCTGGTTGTGTAGCAAAGAAATGTGGACAGAGACAGATTGTATGTCACTAGGAATTTTACCTTGCTCTTCCCTTTGGAAGATGAATAGACATATATAGGGGTTGGTTGTAAAAGTGATTAATAATTGCATCTAGACCACTGAGAAAAAATCAAAGTACTTCAAGCAGTGTAGTTAAAAATGGTATGTTAAAATAGTATGCTTATCATTAAAGGACCTCTATTAAAACATAGTTTGGATGAAGGCTGTACTCTTAGTTCTGTGTGATTCTGTGTTGTTGGTGTATACATGAAGTTACTCTATAATGGAGAACAGTTATATGACTGAAGTAGCTGCAACCCAAGACTGTTGCATTTTTAATAAATCCAGGTACATGTACCTGTTTACTGGAGCTTGCATATAATGGATGTTCAGTTTACTGCAAGAGACAGGGTATTTGAATTTTCTGCCTTTGTTTAATTTATAAGAATTACCTTCTGAGGGAACTGTTTAAACCTCCTCCATTATGTATTACTCTCCTAAAATTTTTCTTCCATTGTTTTTTTCAAATAAGAAAATATATCCATGTATGTGTACATCTCCATATGTGTGGAACAGTGTAACTTTTTAACATATTTTATTTTTTGCAATAGAGGGCTGTAATTTGAAAGCAGTAATGGCTTTTACTTCCAGAAGCACAAAAAAATAACATGTGATAATGCTCTCCAAGCCAATTTATGATAGCAGGTATGATTCAAAAGATGCCTGAGTCATAGTAGGCAACCTGTTCTTGTTTGCCTTGAGGAATCTCATTGAAATGTGACGGTAGGCACAATATCAAGACAGATTTCTGCAGCTATCCAAATTTATTTTTCAAGTAAGATGACAAGCTAAGAAGTCCACGTCTGTGTAATTCAATAATAATAAAGCTAAAAAAAAGTACAGCTGACTGATGGCATACTCATTGTGGAGATTTCCATCATAGTTTAAAAGCACAGGCATAATTACCAGGTTACCAGTGCCACTCAGGATCAGCTCTTTTTTTTTCTGCCACTGATACGATGACCCCATCTAATTTTTTGTTTTGTCCATCTTCAAGGAGATACAGTCTGAAATGTCATTCATGTATCTCTATACTTACAGTTTGTGAATAGCAAAGCTAAGTTTTATTCTTCTTGGGTTCCCCCTTAAAAAGTGTAGTCATTAGCACTTACTTTAGAAAGGACTCTTAACTCCTTTCATCCCTCTAATTGACCAACAGCTGTGAGACCTCAGTGTGTGACAATTAGCAGCTTTTCAGAGTTGTGGTGGCTCACAACATGGTATGTGTATGTACATGACTGTCGTTCTAATGGATGCATAATAGGCTTGGACAACTTTTTTAAAGGAAAGAGGTAATGCAGCACCTACCTCTAATTCTAAGAGAAGCATTTGTTGGATGGGTAAACTGCTCCTTCTAATACCATGACAGTGGGGAGAGGATGAGAAAAACAGGAATAAAGCAACAGTAACTATCTCACTCCAGTGGCCATTTAAGAGCAAGAGCCTGGTTTACATTTTCTGATTTGTCACCTGAAACATCTTAAGCGTATGAGCCTTAAAGAAATGAAAGTTTTTTTAAAACATAAATATATTATTAATTTTAACAAATGAGGTTCCTGAGGTCAAAGTTTTGATCATTTTAGTTAAAAGTGAGAGCAGGATCAAATACCTTTTGGCCACAATCAGTGGGGATATACCGTCTTAGCAAAAGATAGAAATGTTTATCTTTGGTCTGTATATGATTTTGTAATGTTTCCGTTTGTTTGGGGTTTTTTTCCCCTCAACTCAGGGCATTGAACTAGGCCAGTGACTTGAACATTGATTTTACCCAGTAAGTCAGGTGATAAAAGAAAAAAATACTTCAGTAAAATTAATGCATGTTTCAGATCATTACATCTTCTCATCAAAGTAGTGAGCGAGCCAGATGCTACACTTTTCAGGAAAAATACAGCCTTTTCTGAAGAAGCAATGTGGAGGTCAGAATCTCTTGGCAGTTCAGTAGCTCACTTGGCATAGGTTACTCCTATCAGATTACCAGTGACCTCTACTAAGTACTAAAGTACACCTAATAAATTCTGCTGTTGAATTCTGCCTTTTTACCCTAATTGTTCCTTTACTTCTGCTTTTCTCCTTCATACTTCTGTGACTATGTATGCAGAGTGCAAATTTCCAAAAATAATTAGTTGGTTTTCAGTGCTTAGTTAACTCCAGTAGATGCAAGAATGTAGGTCAGGAGTACTCTTGTTTTACTACTGTGATATGCAAGGTAATGGTTGGTAATCTGACAGAAGGGGAAACAACATAAGACAGAAGCAGTGAATTTGTTTTTGCTTTTGAGTGCTTTATTTCATGGCAACATTTGAGTATGCATTGTGCATCATTACCTCTTGTATCCTACATTTCCTCGTAGTAGAAAAAGTCCAGTTGACTTTCCTCATTCAGCTATGTCCACTGCTAATTGACTTTTTTTTTTGTCTGAGCTTCTTTCTACTGAGAGGGAAAAGCCAAATTTTGCCAATAAAACTCCCTGAGCATCTGTGTAAATTCTGGGTGGAAAGTTAAAAATGTTTGGCACTGTTGTAGGCCAATTCGAAGTACATGTTTGTTTGCTTTGTTGTGATTTTGCTGAAGTTTGACTTGGTTTACAACTCTGTGCTGGTTTTTCTGTTACTAGTTCACGGATTTAGACAAATAGTATCATATTTCATAGAGTTTTAATATGGTGGTGTCTGTACCAGAAGAGTCTTCAGTGTTTTTTTGTTCTTTCTTGCTGTGACATTAGCCACTAGAAATTCTCATTACACTTTGTTCTCATTAATCAGGTTGGTGTCAGGGACCTTACATCTGTTTCTTTTATATAGACATGTCACTGTGTTGACAAATAACCTTATGAATGTTATAGCAGAAGTGCTGAATGGATTGTAATGAGAAGAGATTCACTGGGGGAAAAGAAGTGTTAGCAATAGGGAAAAATAAGGTAGTATTTCGTCACAAGTATGCAGTGCAGTGGAAAATACCTTGCCAGAAGCCCAAACACCTTTTGAGGCAGGAAAGTTATGGGGAAAAAAATGCTCACATCACTGTGAAGTCTCTGGCTTCACATTGGTTTTTATTATGTAAAATACAGTAATAATTTACGCTTTGCACATTTTGCAAATGACAATGTATAAACATACCATAAAAAATTGGTCCTTTGTCTGCAGACCTTGTGATGTCTGATTGTGGCTGTCAGAACAGATTAGATGAATGAATCCATTTTTTCAGCCTAGATAGAAAAATTTTTACAAGTGTTCTGGATGCTTGTGAAGTAACTGCATAGCTTTCAAGTACTTAGAATGCTGTACTGAAAAAAAAATCTGGTTTTGTTCACACTTCATTTTTTTTTCTATACACAAAACTAATTATCTGTTCACAATGTCTGCCTTGAAATACTTTTTTAATATCTTGTAATTTGTAGTGTTGGAAGCATGACACTTTGGCTAGCTGGCTGCATTTTGTTTTGATATGGTTTTTTATATAAGCCATGGCCTTGACCTGTATGTTTCTATGAATAGATATAGTGAAAGAAAGCTAATGGGCTAATGAATTTGTAAGTTTTGTCTTGAAATAAAATAAGATTATAATATGTACCCTTTAAAAATGAAGGGCACATCACATCTTTTAAATAGTTTACTCTGGAACAGATTAGAGAAATGTTATCCTAACAGTTATGCTGACTGTTCAGAAGAAAACTAAACACTATTCAATATATGCTATTAACTAATATTAAAATAGCTGTGTTGTTTCTATCTCCTCTGTTGCCGCCAAAAATTGAAAGTGTCAGTTCATCCATCTTTTATTGGCCTTTCAGAATCACTGAATATTGTAGAGCCTTCCATATCAGCCTTAAATTATCTTTGATCAATGTAAAGAACTATATTCACCTTTCAAACCTGATCTTTTAGGATATATGAATGATAGATTGTTTTCATCACAGAATGCTTCATTAAGGGAGGCTTTACTTAAATACATATTTGGAAAAGGTCATCCAAAACTGTTACAAATATGACAGTTTTATCATGTGTCTAAGAATATTGGCTTGTTTTTTCTTCTTAAAACTTAAAGATAAGTAAAGATATGTTAAAGAACCTCAGGGCCAAGCTTAAAAGCATTGTCTCTAGCTAGTTCGCACCAGGAGATGACTAAAAAGAACACTGAATTTAGGCTTAAAACAAAGTCTTTTAATAATTGATGCCTGACTCATAAGCCTTGTACATTTGGGAAGGGTAATCTGAAAATACTCAAGTTTTGCTTGCCATACAGTACATATGTAAAATTAATACATTTTTATAATGCTGTCCCTGTCACATGATCATGTAATAAACTCATAGGCGAACTCATGACATTTTAAAGATTGAAATATACTTTCAGCAGCTCAAAGGTAAGAAGAAATAGAAAGGGAACAAAGAAAAGGATATATGTGCCCTAAGGAATGTATTCTGAAGAAAATTAATAATAGCTTTGTACTGTGTAAAATTCAGGTATTATTTTGCTAAAATATTTAAAGCATGTTTTTTCCTGTCTTAACTTAATATGGTTAATCTTGCTTACTCAATTTTCAGTTTATGGCTGCAGAGTAGCTGTTGTTTCTATACATGCTCTTGTAAAAGAGAGCAAAATAGATTGAGAAGACCAGCTGAGGTCTTCACTGTGCTCCATGTAAATGACAGTGCTTACCTTTACAACATCTAGGAGCACATCACTGACAGAAAGGCTTCCCAAAAAGTGCCTAGTGTATGCACAAATTTCGTTTGGCTTTCCAAATCATTAAGTTCCTAGAAGTCCAGCAGAAATCAGTCAAGCTTCTCAGCATCTCAGGTAGAATCTTTGGTCTCTTTTGTTTGCTATTTTTCCTTTTCAGTGGTTCAGTTGCTTTTTCTGTTCAGTTGGTATTCTCTGTTGTTCAGTCAAGCTTATTCTTGGGGTTGGGAATATGCAAAGTTTGTTTTCAAAAAAATCTGCCTAAACCCTAATGGTTTGAAGGCTCATGCATCATAACTCTTTCTGCTGGTTAAACTTGCCCCTATTAATCATGAAAAGTCTTCAGTGAGAGGCCTTAGAGATAGGAAGTAACAGATATCTTCACACCCACAATTTAAGTGATCAGTCCAGTTGGGAGTTGTAGTTATGACTTTATAGAGTGTTTTGAGTCTCCTGTTCCATTTGGATCCTTTGCTCTCAGAGCTGGGATGTGGATTATTAGAGGCATATCTGAATTATTTTTTTTCCTGTAAGTGCACATTAGGTGGAGAACCTCTACCTGCTGTTCTACCCATTATATCTCAATAGCTTGTGTCAGGGAGCAATAGGGCTGGCTGCCATGTAGGGAAAGGGAGAGTGGCAGGCAGGGCCATGCCCTCAGCAATCAGTACATCATTCATCCNGCATTACATTCATTTTTTTTCTCTCAGGCCAATTATAGTGATGGGTGCTTTTTACTTAATTAATAACTTCCAAAGCAACCATCCTGCTGAGATTAATGGTATGAGTTTTCTGTTTCTCTGAAGGCTAAGATTGTCTGAGTCTGCAAGAAAAAAAAAAGCAGAGATAAAGGAGGGGTTTGTAATATTCAGCTTCTCAGACAATATTGTCATATTGCTTTAAGTCCCATTTCTGAACCAGGACTGAAAATCAACTACCATTTGTGATAACTAGTTGAGAAAGCTCTCACACCAAGCTGCTCTTCAAAAACGTTGCAAGTCTGTATGTGTTTTTTTTAGCTTGAACATGTTACAGTACTGAGCAAAATACTAGTTTTATATCATCCTGATAGTATTACAAAAATATATACATTATACTAATAATATATATTAATAATAATAGTAATTTTAAAATTCTTCTGTAGTAATGTTCTAAAATCAGGCAGTTTGTAGAAATCTTGTCAGGAAGTCCATCTGATAAAGCAAGAACCAAATATGCCATTGGTGTTGAAGCTTATGTGTAATATATGGAGCACAGTCTTGCTTATTAGAACACATTTTCTGTGGTGTCCCTGGAGCTGCAAGAAGATAGATGGGTACGCAAAACACTGCTTGCTATTTAATGCTAGAATATGCTGGTAACTTATCAAAATGTTGTAAGAGCACTTAATTATACAAGATTCCTAAAACTCTGGACTCTCAAGCCCGAAGTACTACAGTGAAAGCAGGCACAGTAGAACTGGTGTGAGTGAAAATGCCACTGCTTATGCCAGCTTTGGGTTTTGCATATATACGCCCGTTTAGTTGCCTGATTTACCATGACCTTTGTATTGCAGCAGAAGCTTTAACAAGCCCGTAAAGTGTTTCTTAAATGTATAAAGGTGTTTGCAGTTGGACAAAACTCAAGTCAGAAAAAGGCTATTGAATGATTACACATTTTCCTTTTTAGCTGTATGAAGTTGTTGACATTTCAGATATTTTCTGTGATGTTATAATATCCAAATAGCAACTCTGATATTGTACAAGGTGAATTTGCTCGGTGACCCCTCATGTGTCTTATTTATTTCAGCTTATTTTGCTGTGAAACAGTGTCCTTCTCTGTAGTGCATGTAATAAGTATAATAGAAATGCATCCAGGAAAATAATTTCAGCCTAGACTTTCACAGACTCTCAGCTCTGCTCATCATTTTGCTGTTCCTAAGTTCTGGCAGTGGTATTCTTGACCTCCGCTTAGAACATAGAGGGAGAGGAGGGAATTGCCAGTCACATTATTTTACTCCACTTTCTGTCTTTGTGCTTGAGTGACCACATTATTTCATAAATACATAAATTTATTATTTTAGATAATGATTATTTCAGCTCCTGTCACCATTTTTCTGTCTCCTTGATAACTTCCTGCTGACCTGTAAGGGCTGATACCAGAAGTACAAACTAGTGTATAATTATTGGGAAGTTTGAGTAGGATGAAACAGAGAGAAGAAACAGCAAACAAAATGTTGGTGAACTTGGCTTCAGCATGATATGCATTACTGACTTCCCGTTAAAAAAAAACCCACATACTGAATTCTATATTTATGGAATAAAAGTATTTAGAAGCTCCAAGATAGCTTTGACAGCTTGTGTTTCTCTAAGCTGTTCTTTCATTTTGTCTGCAGTGTAAGGCAGATAATGCTGTACTAATTTATCTTCCCAGAGTAAATGCAATGATAGTTAAAAAAATCAGATTTTGGACCGTCATTCTGAAACAAATGATGATGCTAGAAAACCATGGAATGCTCAGGCTCTAGTTGTGGTTGATAAATTTGCAAGTATTTTCAATTCTATGGCCTCGTTAATGTAGAATAGCCTACATGGGAAAAAATGTTTTAGTCTCTATTTAAATTTCCAAGTTCTCATTTAAAGCTGTATTAAGAAAAAAAAAAAAAAAAGGAAGCAATTTTCAAAGTGATTTCATAGTGATAGTAGCGTTTCTTGCTGTAATACAGTTGGGGGATCAGTAGCCTGGCTGAAGTCTGGTAATTTCACATCTTTTTTGTCTCTTCTTCCATGTCTTCCCAGTACTTTGCGTTATAATTTATTTATCCCTGTGCCCTATTTAACTTACTGTCCATCAAAGAGTTTATTTTTCTGCACCTTTTCATGATAAATTAACTTGTTTAGAAACAAGGTGATTATGGTGCTTCTCTTCTGTGTCTGTTTCCAGCAGAAGACTGATGCCCTAAAATCATGCAGTTAATCCATGGAAAAATGTCTTATTTTCTTATTTTCTTTATTCATTTACCAGGATATAATAGGCAACAAAGAGGAGGCAAAACTATTAAATTTAAATAAACATTATTATATTCAAATCTGTTTTATGATTTCTTTAGATCCAATCCTCCAAGCTCTTAATAAAAAGCAGTGTTGGAAGATGAACAAAAAATCAAATAATGTGGAGAAAAGGTGATTGTTTTCTTTTGTGTGGGCTTTGTTTCATGCTGCACTGAAGCATAAGGCCTGTTGCAATTAATAAATTGAAAAGGAAGTGTTGAATAGGACTAACGAGTGTAATTAGGCTTCATTAGTAATGTCAGAAGTTACATATGCGTTAAAGGGAAAGTACAGTCCTGAGTGTTTGTCTGGCTTTCCATTCAGTGGAATGGAGCTTTGCAAGGTTTCATAATATAGGTCCCTACTATAAGTAGCACTTACTGAAGGGAATCAAATATGCCAATCCATATGCTTTGGAGAAAAACTGGTTGAGAGAGTGCTGTTTCCCTTGTACAGACAACTTTCCTGAATGAATCTGACATTTGTGTTAGACAAAAGTCATAGTTTGGCATGAAACGTGATTGCTTGTCTCTGTAATGCTCTACAGGTAATGCTTTTAACTGTAACTCTTTAGGGTCTTTCTTAATCTTAGTTTATTTTGGTCCAGGTCTATTTATCAGAAATTTAACCATTACTTTAGGGCCTCCAGATGAAAAGGCTGTTTAAAATTGAAATACAGTAGCGTTTGTGATCATTTGTAACTGCCAAACCCATTGATTTTAAGGGAACATTTCTATAAAAAGCAGCATCATGCAGTTTGAATATAGCAAACTGCCCACATTACTATAATGACCTTGAAAGGGATATAATAAAATATTTCACTAAAACTTCCTAAATCTTAATTTTCAGCTATTAGATCCTTGTTTCCTTTTGTAGTTTATCTGAACTTGTTCTTTTTTTATGTTCTGATCATTTCAGTTTCTACTTCATCTTGCTGATATTTTTCTTGGTCTTGAATTTCAAATTTATGTTTTATATGCTAGCTTGGTTTACTTTTTCAAAGCAGTTACTTTATTTTTGTTTTTAGCTTTTTTTTTCATCATCATGTTTGAGAGTATTCTGCAGTTACCTGACTGCACAATTCGGTTTATCATGTCTTTTTATTTGAGAATTTTGTAAAATTCAGCAGTGTCATAGTGCTGATGAACTTTAATTACTCTTCAGACTAACATGGATACGCTCGCAGGCACGGCATAGGGTTCTTTGGGTGTCCTGTGCAGTGCCAGGAGTTGGACTTGTTGATCCTGATGGGTCTCTTCTAACTCAGTGTATTCTATGATTTTGTGATTGTGGGCTGCTCATACCTGTTCAGTTAGGGACTCTGTCGCAACAGATTGTTTTAACATATAGCTGAGAGAACTTTGTAAAACTTTTGCAGAATGACTCCTTGCAGGGGTAAACTAACAAAGAGATGAGATCAGCTGTGGTTTTATTTGACTGAGTCTTGAAGGCCTTCGTGGACAGGGATTCCATAATATCTCCAGAAGAACTGTTCCAGTGTTGCACTGACCTCTGATGGAAATCTTTTTCTTAATGACTGGCAATGGACACGTTAGGATGATATTCAGTTTTCCAGTGAAATTCTGCATTTCAAACAACATTTTAGTGTTCGAAAAGTAAGCGCAAGGCAGTAAGTGCATAATCACGCCTGGGTCATTCTGCTTGTATGCATTCTGATTCTCTTAATGCAAATATCTAAAAAACTACAGCAAAAAAAAAATGTGATTTGATGGTAATTTCAATCCTGATTAATGCTGGTTTATCCCTTTAGTATAGTTATGTACTAAGCAAAATTAAACTCCAGAAAGCTAGCACTCTCCATTATTCTCAAGTAGTTGTTCTATATTTTCTTTCTTAGTTTATATTTTTGTAATATGGATGAATGAGTTGTTGAATTTGGTTAAATGTTGTGAGTATGGAAATCTGACAGCGATTAATGGCTCAAAATTCCCTTGGCAGGAGATGAAGAGTGGGTTGGAAACAGAGCAAAAAAAAATCAGTGAAAAACATAGCAGGGTGAGTGGAAAGACACAGGAGAATTTGTAGAATGAGCAAAGAGGAAACAGATGCCAATTAAAGTGAACACAGAGTCAACATCATTTGACCATAGGGGCACACTTTTAAAACTTCTACAAGGATTCTACTGTGCATCTAAAAAAGGAATAAAAACACAAGCTTCACCTCAGTTAAGAAAGCATGTTTTTATTTAGCTGAACCTCAAGAAAAAATAAAGCAATAAAAGTGAAAAACAAAGTCTTAGAAATTCAAATCGGTTTCACCATTCTGTAATAGTCTGCAAGAATTCATTTCTTTCTTGAAATCCAGGCACAAATAAATTTTACATTTTTTTAGAATATATTCAAAATGTAGTATTTTTAGTATACTGGAAGTTTGTTTTCTTAGTTGCTCTTCTGTGGCCCATAAATTGAAATTCAGTGAAGCGCCTGGAAACTCAGGAACCTAACTTAGAATATGTGATTGTCCACTTCTCTGGATGTTCAAGAGAATGGCTTCTCAAGAGAGACAATCCTCATCCTCATATCTACCTTCTCAAAAGTTTTGGCAAAGCAGAAAGTGATATTTCTGGTATAAGTGGAGAAGATGAGGGATGTGTATTCATTAAGAATATGGTGTTGAACAAGTCTTATCCCATAACCTTGTGTACTGTCAAACTTTGTCTTGTAAGTGAAAGGCTGTAAGTGTTTGTTAATCTCATTAGCTAGATAATTTCTTGGTTAATCACAATTTGGTCTGATTCTGAGTATGTCCTTCCTTGCACTATGAAATATTTTTACAGTCTAATTTTTTAAAAATAGGTTTTTAAAAATGTCTTAAACTCAATATAAGTATCATATAATAAATTTTCATAGCATGCCATTGATATGAATATTTCAATAAACAGGTTTTTTTTAAACAGATGAGATTGAAAATGGGGAAATAATAAAGGAAGGTGGGACTCACACAAACTGAATGTCACCAAATGTATTATCATTTCTAGAATGAAAATTGTTCTCTCTCTGCTCTAGAAGTCATTGCACCTCATTGAATCAGAATATCTACACCTCCTTCTAAAAGCAGTAAAATTAATTACCAAACCAGATTTAAACTGGAGTCAAAGTAATGTCAGTCAAGGACCCCTGCAAATATGTTTGTGAGTTTCCATTAATAGATGAAAAAATCCCTTCAATACGGAGAAATGCTGAAGACTAGTGTGTGACTGGAACTGGGATCTGGAAGACATATTCATGATAGAGTGCTTAGAAGTATGGCTATGTATCTGGGCATGCTAATCTTAAATACTGTAGCATCTTAATTTTTCTAAAATACTTTTGTTTCTCAATATCACAATTATATTACTGTAATTATTCCTTTTTAAAAATATGTTTCGGGTGACAAAACTGTACAGCTTTGCAGTGAACATCCATGTAGGATATTCATGTAGGCTGAGTAGTGTTTTATGGGAACCTCATGCATGTTCACATTGAAAAAAGCAACATGCACACCATCCCCATTCAAATTTCATATACTATCTTCCAAAAAGTTCTGTTTCAGTGAGAAATTTTATATATAAAGGAGTATTTGATAAGAAGGGTGACAGACCTCAGCAGCTGAGTAATGCTTCTTGCCTTTAGGTTACCCAGTAAACCCACTGAGGCACATTGCCATTACTCAGTTTGGAAAACACCATTAGAGTGCTACTTGTGCATCTCTGATGCACGTTCATTGACACAGCACAGATGTTATTTTCAAGGCAGAATGAATCAGATATGTTCTTTAAAGCATAATTGGTAGTATTGAGGTATCAAGCCTAATTCTGTGAAAACCAAATGAGGTACTTCTGGCAATAAAGAAAGGGCAGATGGAGCTTACTATAAGTTAGATGCCTTACTATTTATTTAGTTTCTTGGGTAGTTTGTGTGTTGTGTACAATGCTGCCATGGAGCTGCCGATCTTCATATAGTTTCATATAGCTTCACTATAGGAAGTTTGCTTGCATGTGGCCTTGGATAGGGTCTGGTTTATGGATGTATCCTGAAAATTGATGTATCCTACTTATGTTGTTATTTGTACAAGACTGGATTCTGTATCTATCACCACATTTATTTGCCAGTGTTATGTTTAAAAATTCAAGTGGCACTTTGCTGTCAGTCTAGAGTCAGTAGAGATCAAAATCTTCCAGAGCAGGATGTTTACTGAAACTGGAAGGAAAAGTGTGGTTGATACCTTGCTGAAGTTATTTTGGTCTTTCTGGAACTAAGAAATTATTTCTTTTCTAACAATAAAATTATTTTGAGGGAATTTTTTTGCAGAGCTGTTCTACTGGGTACAGCTGAATATTAGCACATATCAAGTGCCAGGCTTTATTAGTGATAAATAACCCCAGGGTTTTGTGAGAACTGAGAGCTTGTATGAAAGTATATATCCATCTTGGAAGCAGTAGGGAACATGATTAACAAATTGGTTAAAAATCAAAATATAGTTTTGTCTTGTAGGTCTTAAACTAGTCTGGACTTTAATACCTTGCAAAACAAGTATTTGTCAAAGCCCACAGCCTGTTTTACCTTTTTTAGTTAATGGAAACATACTCTCCTTCTTTTTCATGTAAGGTTTGCTTTTTATCTCAAGTATGTTCAATAAAATTATCCTTATCCTCCACTATTTTGAATAATTGTGTATGCCAGGTATTACGCAATATGTATGCTATGTATTTAGCCAACCCTGCACAGAGATTGAAGGCAGGACAAGCACATTTGCCAAGAAGGAGTTATGGCCAGTTAACAGGCAGGGGAGCCAGCTAAGAATCTCCACCTGGCAGAGTCAGACCCTGTCCTTTGCCATGCCAAAGAGAAACCTGTTTAGAGTGATCTCTAATGGAGCACAAAACCTCGTTACCTAAAAGTCTAAAGAACATCTTTGATGAAGAAGAAATCGTGTGTGGAAAAGTTGTGTGTGAATGTAAGGCAATGAAAGGAAGGAGAACAGGAGCGGATAGAAAACGTGCCAATGGAGGAGACAATAGAGAATAGGCTGCCCCTTCTTTCTAGTTTGTGGAATGTAATTAAGGAGGGCAAAAAAAATTGCTAAAAGTTAATTATGTTGGTATGGGGTAAATTTCTGTAAATGCTTTTGCTTTTTAAAGTTTCATTAAAGGTTTAGAAGATATTTGATAGTGTATGCTGAAGTTAGCTACTGCTTAACAGGGAGATTGCATTAGAGTAAAGATACAGTTGGCTACTGAGTATAATCCAAGCTGGATCTATCAGAGGAATTCTAACTCCAGTGTCACTCCAAAAACCGCAAAATCAAACAGAATTAGTTTCTCTTTGCCCCTGTAACAACTATGCAGAGTAGATAAAAACGCATACACTGAGGCAGAATAGAAAAGGTTTTGTTCACATAATAGAAAGTGATCCTTTTGCTACTGATGCCACTAATTATTCATTAATTACCTTGTTATGCTGTGGCACCATATTGGAGCTAAGAACAATGAGCCAAACTTGATAATGTAGTTTCTCTTCCGTTACTTATTCATGAGATACTTTGGAAGGTTTATTTATTTTTCTTCCCCCAACAGCACTTTCCAGTGTTTTTTATGAGAACAAAGCACTAAGCCCTTAAACCTGTGAATTTTAATGAGTGCCTTTGCTAAGTGGAAACTCACCGAGGAAGTTAGTAGTTGTTAGTAAATCAACAAGGCCCTTGAGAAGATGGTGTTTTTCCAGATGGGTAATACTTTGGCGGTAATAATCCGTTTCACTCGGAAACAAAGTAGATACAGTAAAAGAATAATGAGACTGATGGAAATAGATAAGAGGCGGGTTATTTTTGTGATATCTGACAAGTTGGTACAATTGAAGTTGCATTTGATACTATTTTATTTCACAAAAAGCAGTAAATAATTTTCTTACTCATCAAATAACATTTATCTATTAGAATACAAAATTTTCTGAAATGAAAGAAAATTGCAAATGTATTTTTGAAATGGTTGAAATAACACTTTGACTTTCTTTTTTATGACAAATAATAGAGAAAAATACATACAGGTTTACTTAACTTTGGTTGTGCCAAATGTAGGTTTTTTAAAGAAAAAATTGTTGGATTGAACAGTTTATCAGGTTGATGAATGCAAAGGGACAGTACTTTCCTGCTGTAAAATTTACCTTTAAGTGAGGTTTAAATAAGTTTTCAGAACTGAATGATGCCAATAAGTTGTCTTTATTCCTAACTGGAAAAAAAATAGCATACAAATAGAAATATTTTTCATTCATTTTTCAAGTGTTACAAGTGTTGTTAAATGTCATTTTTTGCTCTCTATGTGTTTCATTTAGGCTCTGGGTACTGGAGCTTAACTCTGTTAGGGTATCTGAGCAAGTGTCTTATTTTGACACTGATTTCCATCATATTTAGCATTCAAATTTAAAACATTGTCTGTATCTGTTTTATATTTATTTTTGTCATATTATTCAGCTTTAGAGGCCTCGCCAAATTATAAATCCAAGAAATCATACAAAACTCGATAAACTCATACAATAATCAATGAAAACATGCAATATAATGTAACTGAAAAAAAGAAGGAATTTGATTTAGAAGTTTAATTTTGAGTGATTGGTAATGAGTGGGAAGTTGCTTCCATATGGTGACAAACACCCCAATGTGGATGTATTATAAACTACAGTCCATGAAATTGCAACTAAAGGAGCTCTTAAATTCATGGTTTATGCAACTTTATTGCAGTGACGTTAAAAGCTGACTAATGCATATTAGCTGCTATACTGTTGATTGTTAAAGAGCTTGAAGTCGACATCATGTTGAAAAATAGTATAATGAAGATGGCTGAGTGTCAGTTGTTGGTTCAAATTGAGTTTGATTTACAGGAAAAACGATAATCCAGGTTCTCTTAAGTTCATTACTTGAAGTGGGACTTGAAGTGAATTTTAGTCAAACATACAGTGAGCAGAAGAATTCAAAATAAGGATGAAGCTAATATTTTCTTTAAAATGTTTGTATGTTTTCAAAACAGGCTCAGTTTGCACACAATCAAGCAGAACTGTGTTCTTCCAATTAGAAGTTCAAACATATAGGCCTCAGATTCAAAACACGTCTTGCTGCACAAGGACTAGCAGAGAACAAACCTGGCTCTTTAAACGTCTTGCCAGAACAATTTTTGAAGTACACTATTCATGCAAAACTTATATGGCCTACTTTTCAACTGTGTCAGTCCACATGGTGTGAAAGAATGTGAAGAAAATGTGCATGCTATAAACAGAAAAATCTAAGATGTGGGATTTTAAAGTTTAATAGAAGTTAATGTATATGCTGGGTGTCTTCTGTTCCTTCTTGTTCAGGACTGCCTGTGCTTTGCTTCCTGCCTTTCCCCAGACGCAGCCTCCACAGAGCCCCCACCATCACTGATGGGCTCAGCCTTACCAGCAGCAGTGCTGGGCACAGGGAAACTTCCAGCGGCTCCTCACAGAATTCACCCCTCGAGCCTCCCTGCCCCACTACCGAAACCTGGTCATGCAAGCCCTATGGGGTTTTTTAGCGACTGAGATCCTAAACTGCCATGGATAGACTGAGCTTGGAAATATGCAGAATCCCCTTAACTCCTGTGCTTTCCACTACCATATCAGAGTGTTCTTGAAAGTAGTATTTCTCCTTTGAGTTCTGCATCGCAGTAAAGCAGCTTCAGTAGCTTGAGCTGCAGGCAGGAGCTTTTGTCCATTAAAATGTTTTCTGTTGTAAAAAAGATGAAAGTAAAGGCTTTTAGTCTATCTGCTAGAGACAGCATCTTGAGGATGTGAACAAATACAGAATAAAAGAAACTAAGATTATAAAATCCTCGTACTTTCAGTCTATGTCCACGTGAGCAAATGCTATTCATATACTGAGAACACTTTACTCTGACATCAGAGTAATAACAGTTTCTTTTTTTTTTTCTGTGAAAAAGAGCAATGCACTTTTGTAATGTACATTTTTCTTTTTTGTTTGTGCATGCATCAAGAGACACAGAGTGAGCATCAAATATACGGACATTGATCTGGCCACAGAGTTTAAGAGCTTCTGGACAAAATGAGAACTATTTGATAACTGAATCATTGCTGCTAAATACTTGATTTTAAAAAGATGTGACATAATAACTTCACCAAGCATTTTTAAGTGTCAAGATTATTGAAATGGAAGTGATTCATATGAAAATCTTGCTCCATTTTTAAAAGGCCTAAATTAAATTGGTTACTAGCCATAAACATCTTACCTAGTAGCACTAGAGAGAGAGTTTTATTATTCTAGTCTGCCTTTCTGTTACTGCAGGAGCACTAGCGGTAGCATATTATTTTAAGGTACTTTGTTGAGACAATTTTAATTGTTCATATATATTTTAAAATAGAACTTATATTTCCAAGATAAAATTATTCATAATATTTTCATGAAATAAGTTAAAACCAAGCCCAAATATAATGAAAAACATGAGTTCTATGTAAAATCTGGTGCTATAGGAGGACATGTAAATTAGTACCAATACTTTGGTGCACCTTTAATTTTTTCGGTCATTGAAGGAAAACTGTTAGGCAGGGACTTTATTTATTTATAATGTGAGTATTGGATATTAATGCAATTTCTTGCATAGTACAAAAATCCTTTGCCATAAGTAATGCAATATAATGAAACTGGGAAATCTAGATTAGAATCATAGAATCTCGAGTTTGACTGGCTGCGCAAGAATTATTGAGTCCAATTCCTGGCCCTGTGCAGAACACCCCAAGAGTCACGCCCTGTGCCTGAGAGCATTGTCCAAACACTCCTTGAACTCTGTCAGGCTGGTGCTGTGACCACTGCCCTGGGGAGCTGTTCCAGTGCCCAACCACCCTCTGGGGGAAGAACCTTTTTCTGATATCCTGCCAAAACCTCCCCTGACTCAGCTTCAGGCCATTCCCTTGGGTCCTGTCACTGTCAGCACAGAGCAGAGATCAGTGCCTGCCCCTCCTCTTCCCCTCACAAGGAAGGTGTGACTGCAGTGAGGCCTTCCCTCAGTCTCCTCTTGTCCAGGCTGAACAGACCCAGTGACCTCAGCTGCTCCTCATTTGGCTTCCCCTCGAGCCCCTTCACCATCCTTGTGCCCTCCTTTGGACTCTCTCTAACAGCTCAATGTCTTTCTCTGCATTGTGACACCCAGACCTGCTCCCAGCACTGGAGGTGAGGCCGCCCCAGGGCAGAGCAGAGCGGGACAATCCCTCCCTTGCCCGGCTGGCGATGCTGTGCCTGATGCCCCCCAGGACACGGGTGGCCCTCCTGGCTGCCAGGGCACTGCTGACTCATATCCAGCTTGCCACTGACCAGGACCACCAGGTCTCTTTCCTCAGGGCTTCTCTCCAGCCTCTCATTCCCCAGTCTGTCTCTACATCCATATTCTACAGATGCTGACAGAAACCCAGGGTGTTTGGTAGTTAAGCAGATGCAAATAGAGAAAGTGGAGTAAATTGTGGCATGTACTCCCACTTCTTCATAAAATGATAGACTCACTGTCTTCAAAGAAGAATAAAAAAACTTCCCCAAACCGATGAAAACTATTTAAAGTTATGATGATAATTGTTATTTAAAGTTACTATGATAAACACCTTGGTTTTATACCTCTGGTTGCAGTACTTTTATATTGCCTCTTGGGCAGATCTAGTAGCTAACTGGTTCCATTCAAGCTTTTTTCCTGTAAAGCTTTTTTATTTTACTATGATTTTGTAACTAATGGGAAATAATGAACTTTTATATTCATAGAATCACGGAATGGCTTGAGTTTGCAGGATCATTTGAAGATCATCTAGTTCCACCCCTGCTGCCATGGGTGGGGACATCTTTCATTAGACGGGGTTGTTTGAAGAGCCTTCAAGTCAAACCTTGAACACTTCCAGAGATGGAGCATCCACAACTTCTCTGGGCAACCTGTTCCTTTGTCTCACCACTATCAAAGTAGAGAATTTTTTCCTTGTATCTAATCTAAACCTTCCCTCTTTCAGTTTAAAGCATTACCCCTTGTCCTATCCCAACAGGCCCCATTTTTTCCTCTTCTTTTTTTCTTTTCTTTTTTTTTTTTTCCCCCTTCTTCCTTGCAGAAACTCTTTTGGATTTTCAGGGAAAAAAAAGGGTTATTTAGTACTGAAGGTATTATACTATTCCATGAATTACACCTTTTCAAACTGTAACCTTTTGTTTGTCACCTTTTAAACTGTAAACTCAGAGGGTTTTTTTCCTGGAGCCAGTTGAATTTTCTTAATAAATATTTTTTAATGGAAGAAATATATCATAAAATAAAATTGTGTAAAGTAGCCACAAAAATTCAAACCCAGTAACTAAATAATATAGTTTTCATGAATCGGTTTAGAATGGGTTATCAAAGCTTTACAGTGAAGGCATTAGACTCTTCAGTTTGTTGCATAATAAATGAATCTGGGCTTAAGCTGACTGTCTTTTCATGTGTAATGGATCACTGTTGGTTTTTTGGCAGTTTTGTTGCAATTTGCTTTGTTTAAATGAAGTCCTACATAATTTGCTAGCCTCAGCACAGTCTCAATGCGTACACTTTATTTGGCGAAAATTAAGAAGGCTCATTTCCAAAACCAGTTAAATGAGCAGAACTGGCAACTCAAAGAGCAAAAAACCAAACTGAACTGTTAGTACTACGTAAGAAAAACCCTGAAAACTTACAAGGTAAGAAACTAGAATCTCAGTAGTAAGAAGTTGACCAGTTCTGTAAAGCTTTGTGATAAACCATATTACTTGAAAACAATCATTCAAACTTAAAAGGAGACAGGAGCAGACTGTATCACTTAACTTGGTTGTGGGAGATGTGGCATGTTCCTCTTTTCAAGGATGTTTAATTATTTACACAAAATAGAACAGATGAGAGGAATCAGAGCGATACAGTAAGGTTCTCATGTTCAAAGGCTGAGAATTTAACACTTTAATCTGATTTTAAAAAGATAAAATAAAAAGATAAATTAAAAGATTTTAAAAAAATCATGCATCTACAGACCATTGGCTGTTCTGAAATGGATGGACTTCCCATCTTTGATGAAACTGTTATCTATGTATGTTTCCACTGATGTATTGTTTAAGTAATTGACTTTTTTCTTAAAATACAATGGTAACGAACAAAAACACAGCTGTTTTGTCTGAAAATTTCCACAAGGACAAATTGATTTAGTGGTCTTATACGATCATATGTATTAAGACATTCTTCATTTCTTGGTATTTGTTCTGGAAAATTATGTGAAGTGGTCAGAGTTAACAAAATGTAAACAGGTGCTCTATCTATTCAGTACAGTAGTCACTTGCTTCTAATTCGCTCAAGAACTGGTACAAAAAAAAGGCAGTTTGCTTGGTTACTGTACAGCTTATACCTGCACTGTCTGTGGCAGAGTGTCTGTGCAAACTGTGTCGCCTGTTCTAACAAAGGCTCTGCTCATCCACAGCAGCCTTTCCTCATGCCCATGTTTTATGTCATGGAATAGCCCTGCAGCATGGTCTTGTTGCTAGTGATATCCTACTCTAGTTCTTACAGTTAGGAGATAGGTGCAGCTTTCACGTCGGTTCTGTAAGCAAATATGGATGTGTGTTTGGTCTTCCTGGTGTCTAATATACCTGTAAGCATGATAAGAAAACAAACTGTGGGCTGAGAAACTGCTTCAGCAAGATGTCTCCAAGGAATGCGTCAGTGCTGCTGGCAGTCATGTTAATGAATCAGTACATGGACTTCCTTTCTGAGTCAGCAGTCTGCCTTGGCACGCTCCTACATAGGTCTTTGTCACAAGATTGTTCAGAGAGGCATTCTGAGATCTTAGGCAATCAGCAAAAGGAATTTTAATTTAGTGTTTGAAATTATGAATGCTGAAAGCTCTTTCTTCCAGCTCTGCCTGAGAGTCAGAAAGGAAGCACATCAGCCAAGCTGTTGAGAAAACAAATTATTTGTTAGTATTAGAACTTGATAGTGTTTGTTCTTGTGCAGTGTCATCACTGCAGTATAAATATTTCTCATTTGCAGATTTGGTATGAACACTTTTTAAGTGTCATTGCCATTTTTTAAGTGTCATTGGACTACTTTTAATAATTTTCTTGCTTTTTCTCTTTTTGGTCCTGAGCGTGGGGCTGTACGTGCGGTGAACTGGTTCCGAGGAGTTAGGGAGGTCATTGGCAAAACCAAGGGCTTAGTGGGATTTTGGTTTGATAGAAAACCAAAATAGCCCACTCACTCACCCTGATGTTCTTTCTCTTTTACCTGCCAACTTTTCCTTTACTAGACAAGAACAGTGTCTTTAGGGGAGGCTGAGCATCAGGGAAGTGGGGTTGTTGGTTGTAGCACAGTGAAGGAGGGCAGCTGCGCCTACAGCTGGGAGAGAGAGAAACTTCTCATCTCAGACTAAAAAGTTAGACTCTTGTTACAGATAAAGACGTGTTAAAAAGATACTTTCCTTACATCTGGTGTTCAAACTTCCTGTTTAAGAATAGATTCTAGAAAGGTGACCTATTTTAAAATAAAATGTTTTTTGAATAAAGCAACATAGGACAATCTCTGTAGGAGATCAGTAGTAAGTGGAGTTTCAGGAGGCAGGGAAGGAAAGCACATTAAAAGAAAAAAGAAAAGGGTTTATACTGGGATGGCGTAATTTACCTTACCAGAATCTCAGCCAGATTCTGCAATACTTATTCAGAGAAAACCACTTTGTCTTTCACAAGGTTTGCTCCTGGATGTTTTATAGTTCATGCAAAATATAATTTTTTTTCTTGCAATACTTAAAAAAAAAAAGCAACCTGAAAACCCATTATGTACTTTGAACGTCTGCCTATTCTATAATATGGCTAAAATGTGAACTAAAACTTCATATTAACATAAAGACATGGAGTCGTAGCAATACCTCTTATAAATCTCTTTCACCACGACAAGTGTGTGATTACCTGATATTTGTTCTGGTTTTGTTTTTTTCGTGGTTTTCAGAGGTGCCTTAGAAAGAGAATATAGTTAAGCTGAAGCAAGCATGCAGAAAAGGGGAAAAATTCGGTACCAACTGACATGAGAGCTGAAGTTGTGTGTACCTTGTTCTCCATCCTCTGTTTTTTATGCCTGTGAGTAAAACCACACCGTAATGAAACTCGGTAGCCTTTCATTCTTAGACCTTCATAAGGGACCCTGTAAAGCAGGTGGGAAAGCAGGCGATTTCCTAGGTTTCTGCCCTCGAGAGGGTGTCTGTGTGAAAAATATGGATGCTGGTGAGAAATACTACAGGCTAGCAAAGCCAGAAAAAGATGCAAAGACTATGGACCCAGAGGAAAGGAGGATTTTGAGAAGGTTATTATTATTTTTTTTAAATTAAACTCTTCATGTTATATAAAAAGAATAACAAAAGCCATGACACCAGATGGTGAAAGTTGAAGGACCTGACAATTTTGTCACTAGCAAGAGAAAAAGTCGCCTGAGGTAAGAGTTGTTTCAAGGCCATATTTAGTGGTCACTGCTGTATTTTTTTAAAAGTAAGGGTACCAAACAAGGCGGATAGAGTTACATTTGAAGTTGCTTCTGTAAGCCTTTGGCCATGCGATTATATTATTTTATCTTCAAACCACATTAAAAAAGGCTTTCAGTTCTGGAATTATAGCTACAAAGCAAAACAGGAAAGCTCCTCTGCAGGGAGCAAGTTTGCTGAATAAATCAGTCTTTGCATCCTTGCAGAGAGCCTGGTCTTCCCATCCTACCACTCAGAAATTAGAAAAAAATACTCACTGCTAGAAAAGGTTTGTTGTATAAAAATAGCTTTTGCATTTGCTTGCTGCATCATTTGTTTTCTGCACTGGTCTTTAGTGATAGTTGCAAATCACTGATTTAATTTCATACTTCATGTGAATTTCTTGTCATTTGATGCATAATGTTGAATCATAATTCCAGATTAACAATATTCACAACATGCCATCACCTTGACCATTACAGTATGGGAATCGCCAGTGCCTGTAATTGATGGCGTCAAAGGCTTCCTTGCCTTTCTCTGAAATATCAAGGTCTG
Source organism: Oriolus oriolus (assembly GCA_013400235.1). Classification (NCBI taxonomy): domain Eukaryota; kingdom Metazoa; phylum Chordata; class Aves; order Passeriformes; family Corvidae; genus Oriolus; species Oriolus oriolus. The sequence continues at coordinate 964,617 of VXBT01010684.1, forward strand.
AAGAAACCTCCACGTATCAGTGTAGCCTTGCACCAAACTGTGAATCAAGATTTGACCTAGAGTAGCATATAATTATATTTGTGCAGATCTTACCTAAGATAAAAGGAAAATACGCGTTCATGTTTTTTCAAGTTGCAGAAACCACTGTATGAACATTTGTTCAATGTACTTCCAAAGCCCACTGAAAATGGCTTTCTTACTGTGAGTGAGTGCTTACCCATAAACCAAGATCACCACAACCCTGAACAGTCTACTGCAGGTTTAGCTGCTCCAGTAAAATTGCTAAATTTTATTTTCTAATTGCGTGGAGATCTCACGTCTCATGATCAATGACTGTGTCAAATAATCAATTGTCAGGCTTTTCAGTTCAAATTAGTCTAAAAACCAGAAGAGCTCACACTGTCTATATTTTTGTTGCTGTAGGAAATTGAGAGATCTGATAAGAATTATATTTTGACATAGCCTCTGTAAAACTATTGAGGTTTATGCCTTTGTGTAGAGCTATCAGACAACTTAAGACTAAATGACTAAAATGACTAAAATTTAGTGAGAGCTGCAATTTACAATGCTCAGACTTGCTCTCTATCGTTTTCTTTTGTACACTAATTAAAGGCAGCTTTTTGTATTCACAAATTCTTGTGCATAGCTGGATGATTAAGTAGGTTTAGATTTATTCCTAGCAATAAAACAGTTAATTTTTCCATTTTCAAAGCAGATTGGTATGAGAGATATTTTCCTGTGGCAATCAGTCAAAGCTATCAATTTTGGGAAAATGACTGAAGGACAAACAATGGCAGAGAAAAAGGAGGAGAAGCATGCTTGCAAAGGTGAATTTCAAAAATACTGTGCTCTTTAGCTCTATTGCCAAGTTTCCCCCGTTCCTACGTTATATAGTTTCCTTTTGTTAATTTTGCTCATTGATGGTCCTGTGTTTGATATCTCTGTTAATTGTCACAGAAAGCTTCTGATGTAGTTGGCATTAAGCTGTGCTAAATCACTGAGCAGACAGCATGACTTGAGGAACAGTGAGCTCCTCAAAATTGTCATGCAAATGTCCTAAGGTTGAGTGGTCCTCATTTTAAAAATCATGCTGTTGATGGCTACCTCTCTTTAGAAGTCTATGAAACAGTTATGGATTTTTCTAGACTTACAGTTGAAGTCGACCAATGAATTTGCAGGTATCAGCAATTGTTATACTCTATGTTTGGTCTGGATATAGAAGTGCTGGAAATTATCTTTATATTGCAAAAGATTTAAGAAAAAACCCACATTAGGTAATGGTAAATGGAAGAGTGAGAGCTGGGATGTTAGTACTGCAGCAGCAAACTCTTTTTGCACCCTGTCAGATGCATTTAGCAGATAGTCTTTTCCCTTCTGTGTCTTGTTTTCATAATGTTTTAAAGTACATTCCTTGACAAGCATTCGAATGCTTTGTCGTGTGCTGAATGATTTCAGCATTCTTGATTCAGTCTTTTTCTTGAATGAGATTTTACTAGGCTTTACTGAAGCCAAGAGTTTTCCATCTTTCAGAGAATGTGTCCACAGCTGCATCTGCCTTTGCTGTATATGTGAGTTCTTGTGACTGAGAGCCTAAACAGTCGAAAAAGGAGGGTTTTTTTCTGTGTTTGTGAAGTTCTGCTATTTGAAAATTAGGAATAGTAACAGGAAATCTGAGTAACATAAAATCTGAAAATTTACCAATTCATTCCATTGTAAAATCATAGCAAGGGGGAGTAACCTCTTTCTCTAATTCTTCTTTGAACATTTATTGGCGTGACTGTCTGTTGTGTAGGTTGCATATCAGACTGATGTCAAAATAACTGAGGAATGTGAGGATTCCTTTTGTCTGCCATACAATCTAGTATTAATTTGAATGTATAAGGTAAATAGTTTCATTAAAATATTCCTTAAAATGATTCATTCACAAAGAAATGTACTTCCTTTTAGTAGTTTCTCATTACATGGCAATAAAGCTTGAGGTCCCTTTAGCAGTACTGTTAATATGTATAATATTTTACAAAAGCACTGTGAATTGGAGGCAGAGGCCTAAATTCTCAGAAGGTCCACATTTTCAACTGCATTTGTTCTTGAGAACTCATCTGTGTCGTTTCCTTACCTCAAACTCTTTATTTCAGAAATATCTTTCTGATCTTACCATTTTAAAGGCACAGCATTTTGTATACTCTAGTGTATTATTCTTTTCTGGCATTTTTACCACCATTCTTTGTTTTCTGTCTTGTGCTTTCTTTGACAGTTTCTTGGATGTTCTCCTATTTTGTTGTCAGTTACTAAACTGTGAATGGTAACTGGTGAGGAGTACAGGATGTTGAAGTAAGGAGAAGAGTTGTGAAATTAGTTTTTGTGGTTTTGTGGGGGTTTTTTAAGTATTATTTAATTTTTTTTTATTTTTAAACAAATACTAATTAAGAAATAGACAACTGCTCAATTCAAAAAGACAGTGTTTTCCAGTCTTTTTTTTTTTTTTTTACAGTTTTTTGATTTTTCAGTTCTGTATTGCAGTATTCCAGGGGTGGGTTGGCAAATGATTACATTACATTTTACTGGTAAATATATTTATTTGATTTCAGTTGATTGTCCTAGATGTTGGACTACCATGTAGTTAGATTATTTTATAAATTAATAATACAGAATTTGACTCTGATTTTGGGGCAATACCTTGTCTTTTATTCTTTCCAGGAATTAGTGTGCTTTTTGTGTTTTTCAAGATGTTCCATGCACAGGTGGAGATTTTTATGTATAGGGACTATACCAAAAAGTGCAAGAGCTGGCTCATTTCATCTCACCTTGATCACTTTGTTTAGCCAGAGGTTGGCCAAAGTATTGGTAGAACAAAGTGTTCAGCTGAAGTTACTTGTTTCCTATTCTTCATGTGGAGATAAACCCCCTTTTGTCACAACTGAAGCATAGGAACATAGAAACAAACAAAACATTAATGGCCACATGCTGTATTTCAAGGTCTGACACAATAACCAGGGGCTTTCTCAGGCTGAGCACTGAATAATCAGCCACCAGTACGAGTACTACTCTGGTGCTGTGCAGAATGTAATGAGGGGCCCTGCTCTGGGCCTGGGTTCTTTGGCCTTTGTGCAGTTTTGCAGTTGAGCTGCTTGGTTTTGCAGGATTTGATGGACAATTCATTGCTGGTTTCTCTAAAACAACATTGCGGTAGGCTTTTTAATGGCCCTTACCTGCAGCGGGACAACAAGGAGCTCGGAAAGGAGAGCACTGCCATCTGCAGTAGTTGGTGGGTGGTGATCACCAAGAGAACGCTTCTGCTCAGCGTGGTTGTCGAGCCATTCACGCACCCACTGGAAATCAGTGAGAGTTAGTCTTCTATCAATATACAAAGAGTGAATTTGACCTTAATTTGGGTGACTGCTGGGAAATCAGGAGGAAGAACCTTTTAGGTTGGAGAGCAAAAAAGCCCCCCCCCAATGTGCATGCACAGATATTTACAGACATATAATGCCATCCACTTAGCTCTAGAAAATAGCACATTTTGATAGAAAGTACTGCTATTTTTTTGACTAATGATACTGACTTGGAAAAATTGCATGTATTTTAATTGGTCATATTGCCAGGCACTCTCCCAGCAAACCTAATTAACTTCAAGCTACAGAGCACCATTAACAGATGGGACTTTTTGTCTTGTATTTTTTCACTAATTAGAAAATCTCAATCTTTTCACATTTATGGATTGAACAGAAATTTTCATTTTATTGTCAATATGTCAGCAGAAAGTTGAAGAAAAAAACCCCAATCTTTATAAAGAAAGCAAAATAAAGCTGAAATATTAACTCCTATTAGAAGCATGTACAGAACAGAACACAGCAAAAATACTTCCTTTTTGAAAATTCTTCCTCAAATGAGATTGGAAATGTGTGTGGAAAAGAAAAATACATGAAGGTACTAATTTTTTTGGTTTACTTTCTGGTTTGATTTTTCATATTTCTGAGTCTGATGTCTACTCTAATAATTCCTGAATTTTGATTTCACAGCATTCCTTTTAATAAGCAGTATGCTCAAATGAGAGGTAGTCTGTTCAAGTCTATGTAAGAAAGCTGAATCTTTTATTGAAGAGATTGTGGCAGACAGACTGAATTTGCTTATTCTCTTTAGTGTGGTTTCATTCAGAGATGTACCACATCCTATTCCCAGTGACCTATTACATTAGTTACTTACTACAGTCACGAGTGGTTAGGCTAGCTCACAGTGATTCAGGCCTTTACCATGGCTTTTACTTGACCTTTCAGATATACCCAAATTACTGCTCTGATGCATAAATTCGATATGTGGGAACTGAATATGTGGCTTATTTATTTTTGGGTTTTTTTTGGTAACTCTTCTGTATCTGCTGAATCTGTTTTCTCTCCCAGAAATGTTGTTTCTGTATTTCTTAGCAATATTATTCAAGTCTGTAAAAAGAGATGCATTAAATATGAACTGTATTTTTAAAGATATATCTACCATAAATACAGAATTTTAGTTTCAGTAATGAATTAAAACCTTACTACACTGGGTAGTAACTCAGTGGGACCAAAAATATAATTCCAGAAACACAGGCAAAATGTTTATCTTAGAAAATGTTATTGATGCCTTTCTACTTAAATAAAGCCCTTTAGTGCTTAAAGCCCCTTTGGTGTCATAGGTAGTGCTGACACTGTTGCCCTGTCCTGCTTGGGCTGTTTGTGATTACTGTGGCAGCAGGAGAACTCTCAGCTGGGCAAGATCCACCTAAAACACCTGTAGCGAGGAGAGTGGTTGTCCTCGTGAGCTGACATGGAGTATTCCTGCCAAATGAAGGCAAGAGGGAGAGTTGTGAGCCTGAAGAGGTCAAGTAATATGCTTTAGTCACACACCACAAGAGTGCTAGGACTAGGGACAGTAACCAAGTCTTCTGATTACTCATGGTCATTATCCAGAGCTCACGCTGGCCTGCTTTGCTGTCTTTTGTTTTTAAAATTGTATCCTTGCTATGAGTTTTCTGACGGAAGTTCACTGAGAATTCACTGCTCATTGGTTTATCGGATAGTCATTTCTCACTCCCCTTCACTTCCTCTTTTGGATAAACTCAGACTTTTCTTGGAAAATGTAAGTCTGTATGAGCTTTGCCAACGGGGAAAATTTATATAGCAAAAAATTTCGTAAAGCTGCCAAAATTTGCAGTACTGTTTTTATTGTGTGCTGATGACTAAATTAGTTGCCATAAAATTTAATAGCTAATTAACTTTTTAGTTAACTCCTTTTTCTGTAATAACAGTAAACAAAAAACAAAATCAGAAAATGTAACTGAGAGGAAATGACTTGCATGTAAACATTTTCAAGTCTGGATTTCTGAGAAGTTTTTAATGTGGTTGTAAAAATTGCAAAGTCTGGATTTAGTACTTTAATTGCTTCAAGCTCAAAACTAAGAGTTAGTAAAGTCTCTTCAGAGTTGTGTGATCTTGAACCTTTTCCGACTTCCCTGAAAGATGGAGTTGCTCCTCATCTGGCATGGAGGTGCTTTAGTTGCTTCTAGAATTGGATGTTAAATTCTAGCTGACATGCAAAGGCTGGAAGAAATAGTAGAAATGTAGATGATTATTTTTTGTTGTTTTTCCTGCACCACCTGCCTTTTCTGCATGCAGACTGGCAGGGTCACTAAGTCACTGAGACAGATCTAATAGCTAGGACACTGCCCAGCAGACACAACCTTTAAAATTTAAAACTATTAGCATTGTACCCTGTCATCAAGAGCAGATGCTGGCTGTAGAATTTGCACTTTGCCTGTATTTGGATGAGATCAATGCATATATCACTGCTGCCTGGTCATAGTATTATGTTCTGTCAAATATGGTTCTTATACAGGGAGTATATTAACAGCAAAATCTGTTTCCCTGCATTTTTGAGTAAAAGGCAAATGACAATTTTTCCCTGTTTCTTTGTATCCTTGTTTGAGCTTTTCACTTAGTATTTATTGCTGGTAGGAGCAAGATGCAATCTTGTTCAGTCTTTTCATTATTTTATCACTTCATCTTTCTCCTCCTTTTCACTCACTTCAACCCTCATTTGCTTGTGTTTCACGGTTTACTCTTGTAAGGTGGCTCACAGCTGGTGCGTGCTTAGACAGTTTTCTTTAAAGAGAAGCTGGCATTAAATTCAGTTGTTCTAGAAAATATCAAGAGAGCATTTCATCAATAAGAAATATGATCCAGCAAACCTGAGTGAAGTAGAATGGCGTTTTAAGAGCCTCTCAGGAGTTCATGACCCCATCGGGTAGATGGTGGATATTTTGTACTTTTGCCTTGGGCATTTTAGTTATTTATATGTTGGCCCAGGAGGGTCAAAGTAAAGAAGAGGCAGAAAGACTGTAGGCAGGGCAATGTGTTTAAGCCCAGAGAAAAGTCAGTGTACAACTTCTAGAGCATGGTCCTAGGTCCTGCTGATGGATTTGAGAGATCCTGTTCTGCTTTACTCCTGGTTATCAGGCAGGGTATAGTGGGGAAAAAAAGCCTCTAAACAGAAATTTACTACCAGTTTCTACAAAAATCTGAATACATTTTATTTATCTGGACAAACCACAGAGTTCTGAAGGCTGTTTTGTTGGATTAATTTACATGAATTCTGTAATTTGACATTAAGCAGCTGCTTTAGTTCACTGGTTTATGTCCAAAGGTAATATAAATAAAAACATCTAAATGAAGTAAGTATTACAATATAAAAAGGTAGAACACTGATTTTTTTAGAGCAAGTATCTATATTGTTTTATAGTAAATATAACTTCATTTGTATTTATATTAATCTAAGATATATTAATTGCTCAGTTGTTTGTGTCAGCTGCAGTGCCTAATTTCTTACCCCTTACGGCTTTGCCTGCATGGAATGCTTTCTGCATTTTGTTCTTCGCATATAGGGTGTCAGTTAGTGGGACAGCAACTTTAGGTAAGCCAGTCTGGATCTTCTGTGGTCAAGACTTACTCAGGTCGTACTTCTGTTAAATTGCAGTAATTGCACAGATGCTGGTACATCTCCTAGACTCTGCAAGTTAATGCAGAGATTGCCAAGTGAGAAGTAATTCTTAACTTCTGAAATGTAACTTGAAGCAGGTGTGTCCTTAGATTTCTAAGGTTTTCATTCCTAACAAATCTGGACAAATAAATTCTGTCTGTCTGTAAAAGAAATACAATTAACTTCTTATTTGATGGTTAAAGAAAGTATGGGTTTATATTTAAGGTATGAAAATTTTCATCCTAATTAGATCAAAATACCAGGCAATTGGCATTTTAGTGCAAACTTCTGTGTCGCAGAAGTTTAATGGATCATTGAGGTTTTAGCTTTATGTATCTAGGAAATAATTTGTGTTCTCCATAACTAATTTGAAATATAAAAACTAATGGAACTGTATTTTAAATCATAGTTGATAAAACTGAGTAGCTTATTAACAGAATTTACTGTGTGGATGTAGAAATGAAAGGTAAGTGAATTTCAAAAAAATATTAATAATGAACAACCTAGTATATTCTAAGCATTGCAGTAGCCTTAAGTTTGAATAATTTAACCATAGAATAAGAATTTGAAAAAAACTTTTTTGAAGGGTAGTACAGAACAGATTGTTGTCAGAAAAAATAAGACCTCTCTGATGCCCTGAGGTGTTAGGGGTTACAGGATTTCTGAAAGGTTTTTTTTTCACTGCGTACTTCTTATTTTAATACTTAATGTTGGAGGAAAATAAAAATAGAGGATTATTCCTTTTTTATTTTCTGCTTTGCCTCTTGAGTTCTATGCTATTTTATATTAATTATGTTTGGATAGTTTAATCTTGTATAAGACGGAATTTGCCTTTGAAACTTCAAAGAGTTCTGTTTCACCTTTCACAGATTATTTTGAGTGTTGCAGGGTATGAAAGATTGAAGTTCCTGCTCTAGAGTCCCTACATGGCTCTTCATTATTAACTGTACCCTCCTGTCTAATGTGGCCAGCCTTTTCCTTATCCCTTGTTGGTTCGATAATGCAGTTTTGGAGTTGTAGGGGGAACAGTGCCACCCCTTGGATTATCCCTTTGTTACATAGGCTGGGGCCTGCAAGGTGAGCTTAATTGAGACAGTGTTTCTCAAAGTTGGTGCTTGTTTGCAATATTGTTATGTTGTTACACCCTTGACAAAACTCCGTTTTTTCTTTCTCTTTTTTGTTTTTGTATTTATTATGGACACCTGAATTTTGACTGCAGTTGAAGCTCTTCTGGAGCATCTTGGTATCAGTCAAAACATTTTTAATTTTCCTTAAGTGGATTTTTTCTGCAGTTTCTCTGACTCTTGCCTCAGAAAGGCATTCTACACTTTTGTTGAACTCTGGGGCTGGATTTTCTCTGTTCCTTTTTTTTAATGAAAGATTTAGGGATATGCACCAACTGTTCCATGTATTTCCCCCTCTTTCCTTTAGCTAGATTGGTGTTTATTTTTAATTTGTTAGTAAGTGCTTAGTCAGTATCGCTGTTAGCATATGAGTTCACATTTCTCAATCTTAAACAAACAGCAAGCCATTATAAATTAAAGGATTTGTTCCTTCTGTACAGAGAGAAGTTATAATAGATGTGCAGCAATTGCAATGTTTTGCCAAATGCATTGAAATAATAAACAGAGCAAGCAAGCGTCTTGCTATGGCCTGGGTAATGAAAAAGTCATAAATATATGCTTTTCCCTCCCTTAGGTTGTAGTTGCTGTGAATTTGGGTTATGGGTCTATGTTTATGACACCCCTCAGACATTGTAAGGTCTCCAAAACAGACATCATCTCCCAGGGCAATCTAGGGAAGATTAGCACAAACTCACTGATTGTCGTCCTGGGCCTGAATAACCAGGTTACATTCAGCTTTATTTAGATGGGAATACAGCAACACACTTGCATCTGAGACTCTATCATATAGCATACAAGAGCTGTTTGGAGTTTGTAAATTCTACTTCTTTACTTTTTTTATTTTAGTGTAACTCTAACCTTGTTGGTTCAGGGTCTGCTTTTGCCACACACGTGGTGGATTCAAGTTCAGCTCAATTCCTCTGTCACTTAGCAAAGGAAAAATGTGTTTCTCTGCTAGCAGGAAAAATAAATGGAGTTTAAGATTCCATTCTCTTCTGATACCCTTCCTGTGATTCTTTGGGACATTATGATTCATGTTAGGTATGTGTTTTAAGGCAATAGAAGAGAAAATAAGCCTTGATTTGAAATCAGGTATATATATTACAGACGGAGAATGTTATAGTTTTGCATACATATCTCACTCTTTGGTGTAGCATGGGAATCTGGAGCTGCTTGCAAAATATAGATATTTGCATTTTAATGGCAGTTATATGAACTGTCATAGAACACTTAAATTCCTTATGTGTTTTGGAAGATCTCACCCAGGATCTCTATAACATTTAAGCAGCACGGTGATGATTAATAAAGGATTGGATATAATTCAAATGCAAGGCTGGTAAACTGTTATGCTGAGTTTGCTCTACAAGACTCCTTTGGGTAGGAGGCAATGACTGAATGTTGTAACTTAAGACTTGCTATGTGAAAAGGAAAATAAAAATTCTTTAAATCTTATGAAGTCCTTGTATACTTTGTGAAACTTGAAAGAATGAGAAGAGTGTTTATAGAGTCCCAAATGGATTACAAGTTTAGTTTTTCAAATTTTATTTTCAGCATTAAGTGGCCATTTCAGCATTGTGCAGCCCAAAACTGCTACAGGGTAAATTTCTTTTGTATTTCAGCTTTTTTTAGGTTGTTTTTTCCTTCTTCCTATTTTTTTTTGTTGTTGTTTGTAGATTGTTTGCTGTGGGTTTTTAATTGTTGGGTGTTTTTTTTAAAGAGATACCTATATTTAATAGTGGTTTTGAGGGTGCTGTTAGTACAGCAATGATTCCACAGAACGCAGGGTAAAACATTACCTCTAATGCTTGGCTTTAAATAATTTAGAAGTGAATAGCTGTGTTTGAAACTGGTTTGGGTAAAATCAGAAATTTTGCCAAAATTGTAAGCTCTGTGTTCTCAGAACACTCGACACCTTTTTAAATTCTGTTTTTTTAAAAAATGAAGACTTTCCTTGAAATGGATTGGTAATAAATAATGGAGCAGATTTGATTCAGATCCAAACTGTGATTGTGTGTAGCTTGGAATATTGTAATGGGTAGGGCAGAGTGTGCACAATAATTTGATTCCCAGTATCTTAATTCAGAGAAAAATGGGCCTTGGGATCACTGCTAATCATGATTTGGGATATACTGTCAGATGACAATCCACAAGTTCTATTCACCACAATAATTTCTTGTGATGATGAGACTCTTACCAGCTGATATGAATTTAATAGCTTATTTCACCTTGCAACACAATGAGAGAAGATTTAAACTCTAGATGTTAACATTATATTAGACTTAGGTAGTAAAAATGTTATTTCAATTAGTTTCGTGCTTCAGTCCTTGAATTTAACTGGCAGATCTCACTGGTTCAGGTGATAGTGCATCAGGTAAGACAACAGATACTTGTACTCAGGCAAAATACCCTTTTTCAGACATTCACAAAGTGAAAAATGTTATGGTCAGCAAGATCTATAAGTAAGGGAAAAATAATTTAAGCTTTCGGTTGAATGGTTATTTTAACAAGTAGTAGTAATTATGTAATATTAGTACATTAATGAGTTTATTTTATTGGAAGATATGTACGTGTTTGATATTGGCTGTGCAGAGCTCCAGAGTCTGGTTATGTAATAATTGTGATACCTTTCTTCGGATGCTGCCTTTACAGCATTGAGTGATAGCTGAGAGTAGAGGACTTTCAGAAAGTCTGCTTAGAGTGAGCACATTCCGTGTCCCCTCCTTGTGCTGTGATCGTCAGTCAGGCTTGTTCATAATACAGCAGCTTCAGAAAGAGGTCTGAAGCCTGTATTGAATCAAGATATTTTTATTTCAGTGCTCATCTGTTGCTTTAGCAGTTAAGACTGTCAACAAAAGTCGTAACAGTCATGACGCGATGCATCAAGTATTGCTTTAAACTGTTTGGAAGTTCACTGTAGTCTCAATGGACAGGAGTGCAGGGTAAATACGTATTCTTACATACTCTTACACTTTTCTTGTGGGTTTCACAGCCTTGTATATAAATGGAAATTCGGTCCAATCTGTCCTCACTCTTGGTTTATGCACCAATGAGTAGTCCTGAAGAATGGGTTTGGTAAAGCCAGATTGTTTGTCTCTTTCAATGCGAGAAAGCATTCTATGATAATATATAATGTTTGAAGTTCAAGTAGGAGTAATTTTTAAAGCAAATTAGAGCTGAAATAAAACTAGCTTATGCTTTATTTTTGTTGTATTTTTTTGTATGTAAAAAAAATGGTTAATATTGTTAAATAATTATTATTTTCTTTTCTTTTGTAGGTTGTCTTAGTCTTCGCTCTTAGTATTGGTGCTCTTGTAATATACTTCATAGATTCATCAAAGTGAGTATTTGAGTACGTTTTCCTTTCTCTCCTTTCCTGCAGTGATTATACATCTTCAAATTTCTCCATTCATCTACTTCAAATCAGTGCTTGGTCTCATCGCCTGAGTGCAAAGAACTTTATAATAGCACAAGTCCTACAAAAATAACTCAAGAATGGGAAAAAAAAAAGTATTACATAAACTAAATTGAACACAGTCACATTGGATCTGTAGAATGGAGAGGAAAACTACTTTTGTGTATTGAGATTATACATACTATTGCAAAATTACAGTTTTTATATTCATTACGCTGTGTAGAATCTTTCAAAATCAAGACTAGGATAAGATATACAGGCTAAAAGTACTTGTCAAGAAATTGCAGTTTGCAGGAGGAAAAAAACATCTTGGGAGACTGACAGGAACACTTCTGAAAACCTCAGCATGAATTAGGCAGTACGAGCATATTATATCTTGTATATCTGTATTTCCAACTTCTCAGTGTGGTAGATTTCTACCAAGATAAGGCGAACTACTAACAGTCTGCAAAGCATCTCAGTATTTTTTAGATTTACGCTGATGTTGTCATACAGTGTTGTGGTTTTGGCCAGGCAATAGAAAGTTTCTTTGGGATATGTGGTGGTTTGATACAAACCAGGGTAACTCAGACTATATTCTGATATCGTTCATACTCCACCCTTGTTTTCACCTTGAGCTGGACAGTGTATTGTAGCAGGCAGATTGGTAGCCTAACACAGAAGAAACAAATAAAAAGGTACTTAAAAAAGTATTCTTCCTTGAATGCAATTTTTTTGGGAGAGTGATATTCTGAAGTATAAATAGCAATTTATAGTTCTGTGATGACATGCTTACTGTTTTTCTCCGAACTAGTTTAAGTCTTTTCATTAATGCAACAGTTAAGATTATATGCCAAAGTTAGTCCATGTGAGCCTGCCTAGCTGTCTGTAATGGTACTAGTAATGTTCTGAAACAGTCATTCTGTGACTCAGAAAATCAGACATTCAACTGTTGACATCTGTACATCCTGTTATTTAGGAAGGTGGTGGCACCAGCAGAAGGCATTTGTGGATACATGGATGCCAGCTCTGTCTTGCATGAGTTTGAAGCCATAGATGTGTCAGGCATGATGCAAATAACTAAGGCAGAGATTTTGTTTGTGGAGAGGAGCCCAAGAGGTGGGAAAACTGAATCTTGAGCTCCCTGGAAGTGAGGACAATTGGTTTTCCTTCTTAACATTGCAATGAGTGTTCTTAGTAATTTTAGCAATTTTTCTTTAATACATCACCACTGAAATACGTAAGGTGGTCCCTTTCTGAAGACCTTACTAAAACTTCTTAAAGCATGATGGCAAATCTTCTGGATGCCTGATATTTCCAGGTCAAAAGTGTGGAATAGATTAAAACATGTTTCCACTTGTTTCAGTTTTAGATCAACTACAGCTATGTGTCGGTGTAATTGTCTTTTGTGAAACTAATGGATTATATAATTTTAGGCACTGCACTCTTGAGTCTTTGATTGTTTTCCTCAAGGAGAGCAAAGCTGACAACATGGAAGAGTCTCTGGGATGCTTGAGCTTTCTTTGGGCCGCCTAATTCATGTACTGCTACCAGCTTATTGACTGCTTGATCAACAAGTGTTTTCACTGGGCATTTCTCTTGGTTTTCAGTTGACATTTAATTCACGCTGTAGTTTGAATCCAGGAACCTGAAGTTAGCATACTGTACTTTCACACTTTTTCTTTGGTTTCTCTTCCTTTTTCCTCTCTTACCCTCCTTTATGTCCACACACACATCTTGGTCTTTTCTGGGTTTTTTTTGTAAAAGCTCACTAGTAGATGACTTTGTTAGAAACACCCCAGATGTATCCCTGAAGGGAAAAATTCTGCTTTATTTTATTCTGCTGACCTGACACCCATTTCAGCAATTCAGGATCAAATATAGTGGTATATCAGTCTATTTAAGATCCACAAGTGCGTGCTTGGAAAAAGTCATTCCTTTGAGAATGTGGTCAAACAGGAAATAATGAAGGTAGGGTGAGAGGAATGCTTGTGATATCCTCAACAAAGCGGCTGGAACAACAGAGCCTACAGCTTCACCAGGATCAGTGCAGACAAATGGGCTCTAGTGCTCCTACCACAGAGATGGTGCCATGCACCAGGGTGCACTTTCCCTTAACAATGCATTCCAGAGCTGGTGTGTTCTGCCCGGGCCATGCACTCTCACCTGTTACTGGCTCTGACGTGTAGAGTTAGAAAAATTGTGTCTCCAGTCTAAAGCTGAAGAGTGCTGGTGTGAACAGTCATCTAATAGATCTTGCCAGTGATCTATTCATCCAAGACCCTTAATCTATCAATAGATTTATAGATGCATTGACAGGTATGTCCACAAAGGAATCCTGCATGATTTCATACCTTAGGGGCATCAAGAAAGGTGGGAAAAGCAACACTGCTTCATTAGATACTGAAGGGGAGAGTGAAAAGACCACAGTTTTGTCAAGCAAGCATGTGTCATGATTAATTGTAGTATGAAGGCTGAATTGAAGTACCGAGGTTGTCACAGCTGTGAGAGGAGGGGAAACTAAGAGCATTTTTATGCTACCCAGTTCTTCAGTCTGACAGACACTCTGCCGGAGTAGTAGCTTCAACATTCTCCATACCAGTTAGTCCTGCATCTCAGCAGAGCCAATTAAATAGCTTTGTGTTGCTATAAAGTATTTCTGTACTGATTCTGTTTTGGAAAACTTCAGATTCTGAGCCATACTTCATCACAAAACATGGGCACAATTATGATCGTATACATCTGCTTTCTGAGTTTTGCAAATGTGTCTATTTTAGACTTTCCTTAAAGCTTTATATGTTTCTAAAACTGTCAGAAAATATCCTACATACCCTCCACATCTCCATACCCCTTTCATCAGTGGTGTGATAGGGGAGAGAGCACAAATAAATACTCTCAGCCACCACAAACTATTAATCAAATAATTTTATAAGAAAAATGGAAATATCTTTAAGTGTTAAGCCACCTTGTCATGGTTGCGACTTCATTGCTGACATTGACTACTGCATCATTATTCTTTTTTTGGTCCAACTTCTATTATATGTAGAAAGTGTTCACATACATATCTGACTGCATAAAAGTTCACTCTTAAAAACACATGTTAATTGTATTTTTGTGTTTTATTTTGTATGCAGATGACTTTTTGAAAGGGTTGTGATTCCCTCCAGGAAGACAGTTTTTTATGCTATTTCTCTAATACCCTTGAGTTCATTTTTTTGTTCTGTCTTTATTATTTAGTGAAGCAAGTTTTTCTCACCTATGCTAAAAGTTAGATTTTATGATTCCAACCTAGGTGATTTGTCTACTTGTTAGGTAGCAATATTAGCTGGAAACGTGTCAGAGGTACTATACTAGAAATTGCTTAACAAAACAATGCAACATGAAAAGTCTGGTTTCTTGTTCTGGAGAATTTATGCTGGTTTCTTGCCATTGCATGGGAATAAATTAGGAAAGATGCACTGGAAATCTCTATTCTGTTTGAGGAGTTTCCTGTGTGACAGCACAAGGAGAAAAGTGTAATTGGCAAGTTCTCTTGGAAAGTTTTACTAGAAAAAATATTTTTTTCCCTAAAAGCAGGACTTTGTTTCAAGTCCTTATGAACTCTCTTTTTTTGTGAGATTATTTGAGGTTAAGTTGTGATAGTGTACTGTGTTTAGCTTTCCTGCTTGTTTGCTACTGCTTCTGTTCCGTCTTCTGAAAGACATTTGATTTTGCTCACAAAATGTTCTACAGAAATAATGCAGGCCTGGTGAGGATGATGTATTTAAATTTATTACAGATACAGTGTCACTGCCCAGGAGAATTCACATCTTTTTAATTTGTTTAGGCTGTGTTACGCCTTTTAGAGACATGTATGAGGTATGAAGTTTATCTGAATAGTTCAGCAAGTCTATGTAAACATACAAGCTCAAGTGTTTTTAGATACCGATCTCATTTTCATTACAAATCATTAAGCTTTTCTATATTAACCAGAATAATCTGCAGAGCATTTTGATGACTCTTTCTCAGTTTCATGGTCCTTGAAGGAAACAGCAGTTTAATTTCATTTGTAAATCAACAATTCAATGTTGCTACATCTGAATTTTGAGTGGATCTCATGGGCCTGGTGTATAATAAAAGTGAAGATGGGTCTAATAGGATCAGAAATCAATTAATAGAAAAAGTTCAGTTTGAGCTTTGATTTTATTGTGGTTTTCAGGTTACAGTTTGCTTTTCTGAATGTATTACTTCTTTTCAATTTGCAAGACATGTAAAAGTAAAAGATTGATAATTTGGTTTTTTTCTCAATTAACCAGTTTTAGGTCTATGCTGTATCATTTTGCTGAGGATATCCTGTGCAGTTCAGGGTTCTGTACCCTGAAGTATTTATTTAACAGTATTTTGAGTGTGCACATATTTTACATAGCCTTTCAGTTTTGAGGAGTTAAGTAAGCAAGACTTAACTAGTACTAAGCTTTGTTTCAAGCCTTCCTGCTTATAGTTAAATTTACCCATGCAAAAATATTTTAATTATGTTTATAAAGTTCTTCTTTGTCTTAGTACACTCATTAACCCACTCTAAGTGGCTACTGGAGCATTCCTTCACACTAAGTACACATTAGAATTAATATATATACAATTTTTTATGATGCATGACTAAGAGATGTAGAAGTTGACTTAAAATTCTGGGATCTGGTTCAAGGAAGTGCTGTTAGATTGTTTACCATTGCTGAAATTGCTAAAAATACAATGGTCTGTATCTTGGCAAGTCGATTAAAACAGTATTGTTCTGTGCATTCTTGGGAGGGAAGTCTCTCACAGTACCTTGCAGCTGGTGGCCTTATAAAATTTTAATATTTTGCTAATTTTAATTTTGTTAACACTGTATCAGTTTCTGGCTGTTTCTGTGAGCTGATAGATTTTGTTCCATGCTGAAGTAAATCCAGTTATATGTTTTCTCTCCACCTCATTTTTACACAAAAAGGTAAAAAGAAACTTTTAATTCCCCTTAGTTTTATTAACTGCTCACTTGTCAAATGGAGTGATAGGTGTAATTTTCTGATTTAAAGAAAATTTAGCTTAAATATGTAAGTGAATTTCTTGAGTGTTTTCAAGTCAGTTGGTTTTTTACTATTATAACAGAACTATAACTTCAGTTGTTCCTACTGCTGATTCTCAGCAAATCAGAAAATCTGTGCTTTATGAAGCCTCAGCCAACCTTTTAAACTGATTCATCATTAAATAAGAATTTTGGTCATAAATATTTTAAGTTTATCTTTACTGTGTAATAAGTACTGAGTGTACATCATTATTGCTTTAATTCAAAAGTGGTTTCCAGAAGAAAGCCTTATTTGTGACAATGAACTTTAATTTTCTTCATTGCTCTGCAAATTTTCCTGGCAAAGTGTCCACAGCTAAGATGCATTGCTTTCATTAGCATGCTACAGCTGAAGCCAGGTGGGTGTGCAGCTCAATGCATGGCCTCTGCAGGCAACTGAATACCAGAATGATTGAAGGTTTTTGTTAGGCACAGATGGTGTTAATTATGAGTAAAATCCAGTAACAGCAGTGATATGATTATTATAAGGCAAAAACTAAAAGAAACAAGCCACAGTGGAGGGAAAAAACCACCTGGCAATGATGGTCCATGTGTTACTATGCACTTGGCTCTCTAGGACAAAGGGATTCGGTATCATTGTGTGTCTCCTAGTTTTGTTTAGACATTGTCCCTTGACCACCAATCACTACAGGAGTTACCTTGAATTATTAAAAAATCTAGATGTGGTGAGGCACACTGGAAAATTGGATGCGTGATTTATATACTATCCATCTCTTAGCTCAGTGTTTGCATTCATTCTCTGACATATTCAGAGAGCTTGAGTTTGGCAAATTATATGCAGATAAAATTTGTAAAACACTACCCAAACAACTCTTCCAATCTATTTAGGAGATTATAATAGTGAATAAAGGTAATTCCTCTGTATGTGTTTATCGCATTAATGAAATAACATTGGATTACACTGATTGTCGCTAGTGGTACAGAATCTCTGGTTAGGCAATATGGAAATATTCTGAGTTCTCTAGACAAACCACTGTAATGAAGTTTCTGTTAATCAGTACCAGTAGTTTGTGTTTGCTAAATGGTGAAAATGAATTGTTGCAAATGAATTAAGTGAGAAATACTGTGAATGAGTTTCAGATAAAATGGCAAACAAAAGTAGATTTCCTTCCATAACAATTGACAAATCAAGCTCTGGGGAAATTTTTGTGTACTGCTTTTATCCCTTGGTGTTATACAGAAATTCTTAGTAGTTGTGACGCACAACCTTGATGGTTCAATAAATTCCAATGGGATTCATTTTCTGAAGTGTTAGGCCTTGTACAAATCTCAGTAACTGTAATTTCCTCTTGGTCTGTCACTGAGTATGACTGAGTAGAGTTTGGCTCTGTTTTCTTTGTACCTGAAGGAGGCTCCATCAGGTATTTATAGATGTTGATAAGATTCGTTGAGCCTTATCTTTGTCAGACAAAACAGTCCCTCAGTACTCTCTCAGCCCTCCTCATATGACAGGACTCCAGTCCCTTCACATCTTTGTGCCTTTCACTGGTCTCACTCCCCTATGTCTGTGTCTCCATGCTGGAGACACATTTCATAATGCAGCCTGGAAAATACTGCTTACCTTCTTTACTGCAGGGATCCATGGATGGCTTATGGTGGACTTCTAGACACAGGTCATTTTTTGCAAAGCTGCTTTCCAGCTGCAGCCAGTTGCATGCTATGCTAAGGAATCTCTGAAGTTCAAGTTTGTATAATCTTATTATTCCAAACATATGTCAGTAATCTGAAATAGCAAAACTTTGTACATGTGGTGGTATTTACTGACTTTATTTGTATTGAAATGTTGCTAGATAGGCCTTTAAGTAAATATCTGTCACTTAAACTAATGTGTTTATACTGAACATAGCAGGCTTAAGGGTTTGGTCATCAAATAGCTAAGTCCTCACTTTTTCATGAGCTAATTCTTACATGGTTTAAATTTTTGTCATCTCTTAGACAAATGAGAGTCCTGTATTTCAGGAATCAGATCCTTCTTTTTTAAGGGCTAGGTGAAATTATTTTTGAAACATTTGGCCATTAGTTTTTCCTTCTCCAGTTTCTAGTGGATTGACAGAAATCTGATTTCAATATAGGCAAAAATCTGTATCACTGGCACATTTTTAAGACAGCACTTTTTAGGAGAGTAAGAAATGCTGCTCTCTCAAGTTTCTCTCTTTGAAGGATGAATGGAGGAAATTCATTGGAAATGGAGGTCTGACTTAGGTGTTGTCTAATTAGATTAGCTTCTTAGCTGTATTTACATGACAAGGCCTTTTCAAAGAAGCAGGATTTTACACTAAAATGTCACACTCTGTGATGTAGTAGACATGGCACTGTTCCATTATGCAAGTGGAATGGTACTCGAAGGTCATTCTCTGTGGTGTTTGGAGAAATGATAAAATCTATATAATTTACAACTTTGCAGATTTACTTTGGAAATGAAGCCGAGTTTGATAGCTGTCATAGTGGTGAACTATTGGAAAAGATAGTCATAGGATGATTGTGGAATTTCTTGCATCACTGTTATCTCACTTGGACAAGTTATGCTTGGTGATATTTTGGTTGGTAGGATGTTGGTATATCTGATTATTATGTCTTGTGCAATGTAAAGCTGACTATGTGGCCTGAGACACTCAAAGGAAATGAAGACCACATTGCTCTCTGAAGATCTAAGCCTGCAGAGTGGCAAGGATGTCTATAGCATTTCAATTTTACAGCAATATTTTTTTTTTGTGTAAAAATGCCAATTGTGAAAAGTGAACTTTTAGCACCTTCATCTTTTGTAACACAGCTTGTTATGTATTATTATAAACTCAGAGACTCTCAAAAGACTGAAATGGATCCAAGCCCAAGGAAGACGTGTGATCCTTCCTGGCCCAGGACAAACTCTTGTTTTCATAATATGTTGCTATGCAGTTCAAGGTCATGATTACTTAGATAAGACTTTGGTCACTTAGTGTGGCTGATTAGTGAGTGTTTGTTTTGGGGTTTTTTTTAGATCTGGAGGCTGTGTGTAGACATACAGGAATGTTTGAGAATTTGATGTTAGATATTAGCATTATATTTTTTGTCTGAAAATGAATAACAAATCAAGCAAGTACGTAATTCTTTTTCCCCCTACTGTGTTGCAAGTCCATTCTGACGCCTTATGACAAATGACCTTCGTGGCAAGTGAGTTTACTGGTTGTTCTGGAGCTGTTTGCAAGAAATAAATTTAACCACATACGTTTGCGCATCGATATTATAATATACTTTTGAGTCAAACTCTTTTCTCTCTGCTGAAGGGTGGTTTGGTTTTGTGTGCTGTTATGCTTCACGTGGGATTAGCTCCTTCAAGGGATGGGGGCAAGGCAGTGGATTGACAACGGCTGTAGGAGATCGTTGCCTCACCTGAGTTTTTCTGCAAGCAAGTGCCCATTGTTAAAGGACGTTTTAAAAACACTGCCTGGTATTTAACCCTTTTAGGTGCCAAACTGCATCCTTCTTTTCCAGTGGATTGTTTCTGCTTTTGTGTACTGAGAAATTCAAAGGCATCGGGTTAAACATTAGACTGAAAAAGAACTGCAAATTGACAGCTGCTTCTAGTTGATTCCTGGCAGTCTTCATTGATTTCTGGTTCTGTTTTGGGAAGATTGTCCCCATCTGCTCTAAGTTCCATTAGCTTTTGTAGGGCAGGATCTCAAAGTTTGATTTGCACAAGCGTAAGGTCTTTCACCTGAAGGTTCAAGGCAGATGTCAGGCATAATCAGGCACGTTTAGAAAACCATGCTTCCAAATTATGTTTTAAGTTGTGGACTTCATCCTCTGCTGCCCTGCTTGCATAAATCTTGCGTTAGTTTTGATACCATATGCAATTCATATCTCTACATGAACTGAGGTTTCTGAGTCCAGTGAAACCAGAGTGTTAAAAGTTATCTTTGTTACCTAAAAAACCCCGTAACCAATGTCCTTTTAAAAATTCCACCCACTGTCAGGAAAATTAATCCACAAACACCAGAGGTTTATGTCCAAAGAGGAGACAGAGGAGTCCCATTACTTTATTCGAATAAAGGGAGAGGCCATGGGGCATTCCCCTGGGGTCTCTCAAATTTTTGGAGGACACAGCCTCCTATTTATCCTAATTCCTGCATTTCCCGCTCTCTTTCCTCATCGGCTGAGGTACTTGAGAGGTACAGACTTCCTGGAATGCCTAATACCTAAGATTCCCTTCCAATGTATAATCCCCCTGTATTTTTCTTTTATTAATCCTTTTAGAATTTATGGCTCTTCCCATTGTTTCTTTCATCTCTCAATATCCAGTTTCTTTTATCAGCAGACCTACAGTTTATTTATAAGGACAAATCTCTTTCTTTCCATTCATCAATCAGTGAAATCCTTCCCATTGTTTCTTTTATCTCTCAGTCCTAGTTTGATCTACCAGCAGGCCCACAGCCTGTTTGTAAAGACAGGTCCCTTATTCCTTTCACCATGACTATGAATAAAAAATGATTGTAACAAAACATCTCAGTTTCTCATTCCCGTGGTTTGTTAGTCTTTTAAATTTATTTTGAAAATTACATTTAATATTTGCGTTGCAGCACTACATGTCATGCAGCATCTGAAGTGCGAACTTACTTGGTGGCATGAATTACAATTTACTAATTATTGTTGTCTCTGAATAATAATTTACTGTCTATAGAGCATCAATAAAACAAGCTTATTGACACCATTATGCTTACATACACATTCTTTGCCTAGTGACTTGGATCTGACTTAAGAAATGTGGATAAAAAATACTTAATTACCATTTATTTGCTTAGATTTAAAAGCTTAGATACTGGTAACTTTTGCTGGAAGCAAGTTCTCAGAAAACCTCCTCTGTGTTGGTTTTCACTACCTACACAATGATTTGAAGGTCAGTTTGTGTAATGAAACTGTATAGATCACATTTATGGCCTGCTCAGTTTCACTTCTCTGTTTTCATAAACTCATACCGTGCTGCTTAATGTGTTTCCAGTATTGCTACAGGAACATATTCTTAAATTACAATTCAAATTCTTTCAAAACCCACACCAGTATATAACTGGAATACAGGTTAGAACCTTTCTTTAGTTTTTGTTCTTTTCCTCTTTCCAAATGAATGTCTGCATTTTTTGTTTTATCCCAAAGCATCTGATAATGCATCTGCAAATATTTTGTCCCATGCTTTCTTTCCCTGTAGACAGGTTAGTTGAGCAAACTGAGCTATAAGCTTTCTTCCTTAGCATTGGACGAATCCACAAATCTATATAATATTAGAGAGGAGATAACTCAGCTGAGGTTTTAGAAATTCCAGATACCATATAGCTGTTATCAAAACATGGCTTGCATGGAATACTGCTTTTCAGAGTGGAGTTGAATGTATAATCAGTGCTTTACCCCTCTGGTTTTTAAGCTACAGATACAAATAAAGATGTGACCTCTTTTTTTCTTTTTTTTCCTCCCTTTTTTCCTGACAGCCTGACAAATTGTAGCTTTTGGGACACCCCAGTAGTTGATGAGTCATTTCTGCTTAAAAATAGAATTCCTTGCAGCAAGGACACCCATTCCACTTTTGACGCATGTGTCATTTCTGACAGAATCACAGGGCCAACTGTGCCATGTTAATTAAGCAACCAGGAGGAAAAGAGCTCGCTCTCTTCAGTAAATACCAGAGCTGCAATCCAACAATACTGAAAAAAAGAAAAGGGAAATCCCATATACATGAACATGAATACCTTCAGGCTTTCCTCCCTTACTTGTAGTTTGTGAGCATTTTGAGTCTTTTATAGATCCCTGGTGCAGTGTAACAAACAGCACTATCCCACCTTTCTTCTGTGCCAACCCCCGGCCTTTTTTTTTTTTTTTTTTTTTTTTAAATCCTTGAAGACCTGACAGAGCACCAGCTTCAAAAAGGGACTTGTAAGGTCTAATTACTGTGTACAGAAGAGAAATCGTAATGGATCATTACAATATTGTTATCCTTTTCTTTGTGAGGCACAGAAATAGTGCTGCATGAGAACAGTGGTAAGCGATCAGTTGTGTTCAGCACCAGGTCCGTGTGACAGAGTGCCCTATACCAGCCTCAGCAGGAGAAAGTATTAAATACAAATGTGATTAATATTAAAATGGCAATTTGTGGCATTGTAGTAGATCTTGCTCACTTTAACATTCATAAAGTTTTTATTACTCTTATGAAATCTAGTGAAATTACAGGGAGTGGAGCAGGCTGTTCTCTGGCAAGATTTTTAGCTTGTGCCAAATTTTTTCGTCTGGTACTGATGCCAGTTATTTGGCCTCAAAACTGGGGGCCAGCCCCTTGAGCAGAACAATTTTATGGTGCATAAAACTGTATTGCTGCCATGGTTTTTCTTAGAGATTCGCAGATTTGTTTTTCTCTCAGGTTCTGTACTTTGATAAGCATGAGAACTAGCGAATTTTATGCAAGCTGGTTTCTTTGCAACATCCATAAAGTAATCAATTCTTTCAATTCAGGAAATGGCATGAGTTTGCTGGAGACTGTGATACCTGTAAGATTGATTAAGAAGTAAATCTGATAGTAATAGCCCTAAAAGATACTGCATCAGCCATATGTGTTGTTCTTGTTACCATTTTGAATCTAATATTTTCTCAAAACAAAGGAATTTTATGTTTTCATGTAATTATTTAAATTTGTCTTAATTATACTCCATCTCTGCTGAAAAAGATAGTTTTTCAACCAAGGTGACTCAGTTCCTATCTATTCCTATGAAAAAATGGAATTATAAGAATAACATTACAAGGATTATATAGAGTATCTGTTGGTATTATTTATGTTTATACTATTAAACAGTCTTAATTCTAAGTAAAAGGCGACTTAATGTATCTGAACTCAGATAACTGATGATTGCTATTCAGAGTCATACTAGCCACAACATTCATGGGTGACTTAGATTTTAAAAAACAGAAGTAGATACTGATGTCAACAGTCGTTAATACTGTTGTTTACAGAATATCCATTCATCACTGCAAATAATCCTTCTGGATAATACTAATACCTAAATTCTTGCAGAGCTCTTTGATAACTTAATTTTAAGCTTAAAATTTTCCCACCTTACATTTGAAATTTGGTTTCAGTGACTTACATTATATTGATAGAATGAGATCCAAGTGAGAAATAGGACTCATAAACTTGTATCAAAGTCAATAAATAAAAAAAATAGTGTTCTTCGTATCAGCCAGGTTATCAGTCACTGTATAAAGTTATATTACACTTTTACAGTATTACACTTTTCCTGTAGATCTGAAGCATTGCAAACATTTTGTGTAAAATTAAGGGAGTAGAATAAAAGCAAAAATAGAAAAGACTGAAAGTAGTTTCAGGATTATCTTGGTTTGCCTTAATTAAAATTAAATTGCAAAAGGGTACCAGGGATATTCTTTGAACTGTGAATGCTAAATGAAGGAAACATCAGCTGAAATGGATTCTGTTGTTTATTGATTTTGGAAATTTTATAAAGATGAAATAAAGCTAAAAATTAAATTTCTCCTGAACCACTATTGGTGATTACTTATCTATTATAAAACTAGGACATATTTCACTTTTTTCATTTAATTCTTGGATGCATATGAAGACATTATATCTTTGGTTAAGGATTTTTAAAATAGTTTATTTCTTTAATTACTGTGGTTGTAGACTGGGGAAAAGGCTAAAGGAGATTGTGAAATACCACTGGTTCTGGAATTTAAGGCAAAGGGCCTATTGTGGTAATTTTGTCACATTTCTTAATATAGCAGTTTATGCAGTATTTTGCTTTAAACAAATATCTTCTGATCAGAGTGACATTTAGATTTAATTTTAAAGATGTGATGTGATACAAAGTATTCCATCTGTCTGGAGAACTAATTGCAGTTGTTAACTGACCTTGCTTTTAAAAAGTGTGTGTTAGCTTTCAATCTAAATATTTGGTTTCATCTTCCAGTTAACTCTTTTGCTTTGTAGAGAAATTTCTAGACATGTGAAAATCACATTTTAATGCCCCTTTTTTTTGGTATTAATTTAATAAGTTCATTTTCATTTTTTTAACATAGTACAAGGTTTTAGACTGAAGCATTGTAGCAGATTTTTTTCCCTGAACTCTTAAGTATTTCTATTTTATATCTGACACTTCAGTTCAAGTATTTTGCAGTCCATATTAGGTACTACTGGACATTAAATTTTCAGTGATTTTTGAGTGCTTCATTTCAACAAATACCTGCATTTTTGTATTATCCTGTGGTTATTTATGAAAAGCAGGATAGCTGTTTATGAAAGGCAAAATTAATGTAGTGCTCTCTGTTTTTACTGCTGCCCATTTAGCCAATGCAAAAATAATATCATTCTATTAGTCATGAAGAAAACTTTTCCTTCAGTTCCCATTGCAGAAGCTATGTATTATTTGAACTGATGCCCACAATTTAATTTCTTTCCAACTGGTGAAACCTGTCTTCAGCGATAGCTGTATTCATGCTCACTTATTATATGTGCTGGTTAGCATATATTGCATAATACTGTATTTTTGTGTGTCTGTATAGAAATACCCACTGTGAAAATGGGTTTTTAAAACTTGAATAGATCTGAATAGTCTGTGCACATAGGTCAGCACAGTACTTTACTGTGGTGGCTCATATATTCTCTTTGTTCTCCCAGTTTGTCTCACAGCTCCTCTGATGTACAGAATATTAAGAAAAATCTTTGATGAATAGAAGAAAAAAATGTGTTTGTCTGTTTCTTCTGGACATTTTCACAGCAGTAGCATTAGTTTTTTTCTGCTTGTAAAATTCTGTAAATAGAAAGGATAAAAGGATGAAATAAATCCAAATTTTGGGGTTGAAGTCTATTACAGAAATGCATATGACATAAATTTTTCTAAAGAATTACATTTTCTAGTTTGTTTTGAGAAATATTTATTCCATCTGCATTTTATTAGTGTTTCAGTGCTACCATACCTACCTAAAAACTGTATCACTGTATTAAAAAAGTTCTTTAACTCCATTTCAAAGCCCACTAATCCTACACATCTTTGTTTAAAACATTAAGTTGACAGAAAGCAGATACAAGTACCTCCCTCCTCCTTAAGGCATTCAGTAGTTTAAATGGAATATAGACTCATTGCCATTTATGTCCTGGAAAATATATCCTGTCACTGTTCACAATCCTGTGTCTTAGCAACAGTGTTTGGAGAAAAAAAAACAACAACCACCAAAAACCCACCCCCCAAAAACAAACCCACACAGCAGAAGTTTTCTGAACAATACGGTTTATATTCGCTGGTCTTCATCCCATATTGTACTCAGTGATGACTTGTATGAAAGAATAAAACCTATTCTCTGTGTCTTAGTTTCTATAAAGCAGAGAGAGCTTACAGTGAGACTTACTCATTTTGATGTGAGTCAGTGAAGCCAAAGTTCCCTTCCTCTGGTTACTCAGGCATTAGTAAGGCTGGGACTTCCCAAGGAACTGTAGGGAGTCGACTTTATATTCCTTCTTGTGACACGGCATGCATATCAGGCATTGCTTCCTTGTTTTTTGATGTTGTTGTTGGGTTTTTTTTTGGTGTTGGTTTTTTTTTTTGGCAGGGGTGGGTATGGAACTTTCCTTAATTTTTGTCACTAAAAAAAAGAAGTACAAAAGTATTTCTGATCTTGCTGTGAGTACTATGCAGTAACACAGCACCATCCAGCACTGGTTATTGTCATGTGAAATATTGCATTACAAAGGGTAATCACAGAATCTCAGACTGTGCTGAGTTGGATAAGACCCACAAAGATCATCAAGTCCAACTCCTGGCCCTGCACAGAATCACCTCCAAGAGTCACACCCTGTGCCTGAGAGCATTGTCCAAACACTGCTTGAACTCTGTCAGGCTGCTGCTGTGACCACTGCCCTGGGGAGCTGCTCCAGTGCCCAACCACCCTCTGGGGGAAGAACCATTTCCTAATATCCAACCTAAACCTCCCCTGACTCAGCTTGAGACCATTCCCTTGGGCCCTGTCACTGTCAGCACAGAGCAGAGATCAGTGCCTGCCCCTCCTCTTCCCCTCACAAGGAAGGTGTGACTGCAGTGAGGTCTCCCCTCAGTCTCCTCTTGTCCAGGCTGAACAGACCCAGTGACCTCAGCCACTTCTCACATGGCTTCCCCTCAAGACCTTTCACCATCTTTGTTACCCTCTTTTGGACTTTTTCTAATAGCTTCATATTTTTCTGATGTTGCAGTATATGATACAGTAGGAAGTGGGACAGAAAAAGATTTTTCTGATTTCTTGAAGAGTGGCTTGAGAGAAGTGTCTGTGACAAACATCTGTTTCCTGAAAAACGGCAGCGTTTATTGGTCTCTGCCAGATGTTGCAGTGTGTCTCCCATCTTCCCCTTTATGGAGCCATTTGGTTGCACTTTGTATTTCTTTGTCAAAATTAGTAATTTGGACATATTTTTGATGGGATTTGTTTTCTCCTTCTGAGATTTCAGTACTTTTAATCGTCCTCTTCTCTCTGCCTCACACGATAGTTTAGAATTAGTCACATGTCTGTGACCTTGATTATCCAAAGCTTCTTGATTTTTGAAAAATGAGTAATGACCACTTCTTTTTTTCTATCAAATAACAGAAGACTTAAGTTTTCCAGGATCCAGCCATGTCAGGCATATGTCATCTGCAAAAATAATTAGGTAAAATAAAAATTAAACTAAGTAATCTACAACAGATTGACTTTCTATAAAGATACAATTTACATGAGGTACATTGATAAGAAGAGTGAATAAGCGCCTCATCAAAGTCATATCTATCCCAAATACGGCTGTCACTTATGTATTTACTTGTAGCTTTTAACTGTCTTCTGTGGCCACTGGCTGATGCATTGGTCTGTGCAAAAGAGGGAAGATACCATTTACTGAAGGTGAGTTTCCCAGGACAGTTGAAAAGTTAGGGCAGTTCAGTGTCCTGAGTGGGTCCCAAAAGAACAGCTCTCATTTAATTAGCTACTCAACAGTTAGATCCTTATTCCATGAAATATTTTTTCACTCATTTTAATTCTAAATTGTGGCAAATTGTAACTACACCAAGTAAAATATTTTGAAGATATCTGAATTCTGATTTTGCTCTGTGTCTTCCTGGAATACCATAAATGTAAAGAGATCTTCACTGTGATAAATGTGGGGGCAAGGTGTGTAATTTAAAAATTGAGAGTAAGCAACCTTTCTAATTCTTCCTTTCTTTTTTCTTTATCAAGCTTCAGATAGTTTCCATTTTATAAAGGGTATCCTATCAGGTACAATTTATTTTTATGGAAATGCTGCTTTTTCACTTGTTCTCAGTGCAGTTCATATTCCTGTCACTGATGATACCAATTCTTCAAAAGTTAAATAAATTGGCAGATTGTGATACAGGTTTAGAAGACAAAGTAGTAACTTGGTGGATGAAAAGATATACATCATGGTTTTATTATTAGATTTAGTATGAGATTGTAGCATTTCCAAAAAAATTATTAAAAGAGGTAATCTTGCTGAGGTGTTATTCATTATCACTAAACAAAGAGCTTAAGAAGCATTTGGCGTGTGGGGATAATATATGTTGCTAAGGATGCCTTATGCAGAAGATGTAGGTTGGTTTTTAAATTTTCTTCTTTTTTCCCCAGTGGATATTATTTGCTCCTAAAGCAAATAAGAAAAGAATTGCTTCTAAAATGAGCAACTCGTCTTAATTGACTAAAAGCAATGAAAATGAGCATGCCAGGAAATATAAAGGAAGACAGGGAGTGATTCTTCCCACTGTAAAGTATCCATGTTTGATTTCTGGGGCTATTACAGTACGGATTTCCTCCTTTGGCAAAGGAAAAAATTATCTTGCCAAGTCTAAAATTCCTATTGAGATTTCAGGGCTTGCAGATGACTCAAAAAAAGAAAAAGGAAAAAAAAAATCTGTAGCAAAAGTAATTTTGGAATGTTGAAGATGGGAGAGAGAGGAGTAGTCTTAAAGCTGTGGGCTGTATGTAGTTGATTTGGCTTGTTTTTGTGTTTGTGTCACTGCTTATTAGGTTTATCGTGCTTATGTGGGAGTAAATCGGTTAGTATAGTTTATAAACCCTATAATTTTAGGTGATTTTTTTTTTAAAACATATTATTATCTTTATACTGAATTTGTTTATGTCCTCTTAATAGTAATTAATGTCCCTATAGGGAAGTAGGTATGCCTAGGAGAGAATGAAAAGTAATAAATTGGAGCTAGTAAAGAGCCATAATATAAGCTGAAGTGGAGGCCTGGTCTGTTTCTGTAAGCATTTGATTTCTTGATGAAAAATTAGCAGCCAGAATATCTAGTGGAACTATCATACCGGACAAAATTTTAAAGTTTTAAAATTAGATTTTAATAAGTATGTCTAGTGATCTGTTTGCATGTACAGAAATTGTTTGGCAGTAGGTGATTACATTTAGTGTTTCACTGGAAAAATGAAATCAGCGTCATTTATTGTCAGTGTATGATTGGTAATTTCATACTGAAAAAGCCCGCAGATTTAGTGTGCTTCATTTTCTTAACTGAATACATGTAACTATGTACATAAATAAAGCTTATATGTAAGATAAAATGAGCCACTTCCTGAAGTTCTAAAAATGTTTGTTGTTAGATGCAGATATCTAATATCTATTTGCATAATTTAAAATTTTTCAGTCTTTGCTGAGCCGGTTACATTTGTTTCCTTTTTAAACAGCAGTTTGATTTTTAAGCCATATTTATGGTTGATTGTCAAACCAGGTATGTAGGATTTATACTTCTAAGGATTGTATTGGGTTTTATTTAGCACACACAGTTTCATGAATCAGTGTTTGGTTTTCTCTCAGTGTTAGCATTCAGGTCTGTTTTCATTGAGACGTTCGTATATAGTGTTTAGAAGGACTGTAGACCATCTGATAAAAGCAAAACATAGGAGGTAAATCAGAGTTCACAGTATTTTGTTTTTCATAATCTGTGTCAGAGCAGTTACAATTACTTCTTTGTCCCCTTAAAAGCATAACAGAAAACCTGGAAAAGGTGTTGTTTGGGGTTTTTAATTTTTTTTTTTCTGCTTAGATTTGAAATGTTGTGTTTGTCTTTTTCAGTTTCTTGATTTTATTGCAACTGGCTCTTTGAACAATGTAGTATTCATTTTTCCTACTTACATTTAAAATTGGAGAACACAGGTGGTTAGTATCTCTGAATATTTATCTTTGACTGTTCTTATCTTCAGAAACAATTTGTTCTATTAAAGTATTATTCCTGCTAAAAGCGAGTAAATATTGGAATATTTGTGTAAAATGAATGACCCCCAGTGGTCATGTTGTAGATTACCCTCTGTCTTTTACCACTTTTCCTAACAGGAATAGAAATGGAGTTATTTTAAATGGGACACCTTTGAGAAAAGATTTTTATACTAAAGAATTACTTTCAATATGAAATTGCAACAGTCTGTCCTGAAATATGTATTTTAACAGCTAAGGAGACTGCTACATACAGAAGGTAATGAGAAGACAACTCTAGCTGGAAATTGTTCAGATTAGACCCACATGTACAAAAGCAAGATCTACACTCAGTTATATGTAGGCTTTTACCAAATATATTTGTTTCTTCATGTTTTTAAGAGATATTAACCAAAGTTCCTTTTAAAGCAAAATGGAATGTCATCAGGAGGACCTTGTAGTAATAGGCAAGTAATTTTGATATCTGCTTATCATAATTAAGTGTTAATTTTTTGAATTACGAGATATTGTTCCCTTAATTAGTTGTCTATATTAATCACAGACACTGAAGCAAAAATCTTATCTGCAAAACTCCTTGTAGAAATACAAAAGGAGTATTTTGTGGTTCTGATTCTATTCTGATCAATAAGATTTGAAGATTGTTGGCACCTTAGAGGCTCCAATGCTATATTCTGCATAAAAAGATCTTTGCTTAGTAGAGATTTTTGTCCCCTATAGCAAGTTTATTTAATAGATCTTTAATATCTATGTATGTTATTCTACTTAAAGTATCATTCTTTGAAATACAAAATATGTATTAATGATTCTGGTAATATCTTTGTGATTCTATTGTTTTTTGCATTGGAGATTTATATTAAACTAAGACTTTCAGCATATTATACACACTCTCTTTTCTCTAGATTTGTGTGTATGCATTAGTGTATGTGTTTAAAATATTGTGCATTCTGTAAGTAGTCACTGAACACAAGTAAAGCAGATTCACAGCTACTCAGCTCTAAATCAGGTTCAGACTTCAGTCAAAAAGAAGGATGAGACTCTTTAGGGTGATAACTTGCCCTCCTTTTTCAGATATTAGTGAGCCCCATTTGTACTGAATTTCAATTCATATCAGTGCAGAAAGTAGCCATAAGAAAGAACTGCAGGTGAGAAATACAATTTTAAGCAGCAGATCAGATTCTTTAGCGAACCCAGGCTCGGTTTCTGATAAAAATGGAAGTGTCATTCATTGCTGTGTTTTGCACACTGTCCTTAGGCTGCTTACTCCCACTCATGCCAGCTGCCAGATCTTTTCCAACCCCCACTCAGCGTCTGATGTAGATTTGACAGCGAATGCTAATGGAATGAAATAAACTCTATCTGGACCTCAGTGTGATTCAGGAGACTGATATCTGCTAACACACAGGGGGACCACCTGAACTTGTGGAGTCTGAAACTGAACTCCGACAGCATGGGGAAAGAATCATGATGTAAACATTACATGAGCATTATGTAACTTACAAGAGATTCTCTAACATAAATTCAGTCAGTTCAAAGGCAGTAATGTAGAAGCACATTATAGGCAGAAATAAATTCTTTAAATTCATATGTCTAAAAATACATTGCAAGGAGAGGTGGAGGTTGAATGGAAAGATCAACACAAACAAGCTAAGCTGTAACATGTTCTGTATGAGAAATGCAAAACTGTCCGAGGCCCATGTAATCAGAGGGAGGAAGAGCAGAAGTTCAGGCCATTGTAATCAGACAAATACATACATCCACAGTTGGACCACAAAGTGGGAGAAGAAAAGGTATTTTAAAAGGGGTTGCATATATATATTATATTAATCACAGTTTAAGAGGATTAAGCAGTATATTGCCTGTTAATTCATGTATTGTCAGTAGTGTGACAAGGGAAACATTATACATCTTTGTGCTACCCCAGAAAAGAGTAGCAACCCCTCCTCACCAGTTCCTTGTTTACAACTTGACACTTTTTATCATGACAGGTTAGGAAATCAATGTTAACTTGACATGCTGATACATAAAGTGAGTTCATTAGGTACATTTATACATACTCTTTCATGAAGAATATTTTCTGTTGTACAATTTCAGTATTTATTGCAGTTACCACAATTCTCTAGGGAGTCCTTTGACTTCAGGTCTTAGAGACACTGTTGAGGTTATAGACATATTGTATCTGTTCTGTGCATTAAAGTTATAGTGTTTAAGGTTGTAGTGCAACATTTTTGGGTTCTTCCTAGTCAATTGACCACTGTATAAAGCAAAAACCTGTGCTGCTTGTTCCCCTAAGTGAATTTAAACAGAGCTGAAATTAATCAGTTTTTGATGTAAAAAATTTTTAATTATTCTCTTCAATGCTATCCTCATCTTTACTGAACTGAATTTAGAGTATAGCAAAACCACACAAAACTCATCTATGTTAGTGGTAGCATCAGAAGACAAAAAAATCCTGCCAGACCTACAGTGTTTATGCAAGCTTTGATAAGTGAGCTGTGGTAATTTTCTTTTACTACCCAGAGTTGTTACCATGTCTCTTGGGGCTACTTAGTGCACCACAGCATGCTGCTGCTGCTATAGAGATGCTGAATACATATTTATAAAAGTGCAGTAATAATTTATCATCTTCATAGATCTCAATACATATGCTTGATGGATTGGGAGCATCCGGATCCAGAACTGTGATTACATCTCATCTTTAGTTCTTGGAGTGCTCTGTGCTCTAGCCAAAATCATGGAACGTGATGTCAGGCAGGGTAGGATTAATGGCAACCCAAAGGAAAGAGACTGCTAAGAAAACATCAGAAGGAGTGGGGAAAGTCTGAACTCCAGTCTTTAGGAGTGCTCAGATACTAAGAATGAGTAGGTATTTTAGAGGAACATTTTGTTCTATGTTTAAAAAATACTTTTGTTTTTCCCAGGTAATGCATAATATGAAACAAAACCTCCCAAAATGCGAGTTATTGGGAAATTTAACCTTTATAAGAGGCTAGTTGTTATAAACTGTTTTGCTTAATGATTTAGCTAATTGATTTCCTTGTTTTTCACAAGGTATTTGCACTGAGTTTACCTGAGTATTTGATAGATAGTTTCCTTAGCTAGTAGTTTGCATTAAGTATAAGGTTAGACCTTATAAAACATGATTTAGAAAAAGAATTAACTAACAGCTTGTGAAGAGTATGGACAGCTATTAAAAAAGTTGATTTAATTTTGGTCTTACATGACACTGACAGTACTTAACCTTTGATTTCCTTTGAGGTTTTAGGTCAAAAACCAATTGAATCTCATGGTAGTTTTTTTCCCCCTAAGCTGTCAGACAGCTACAAGAATTTGCAGGGGTTTGCCAGTTCAGATTATTAAGTTATGCTCTCACATTTCAATCAACATAATGTTTCTTACCTGGAGAAGATCCCCTTTTAAACCCTTCTTCTTTTTCACATAATAGGCCTTGTCACCCTCAAGAAAAACATAGTAATGCATAATTTTGTCTTTCTTCATTAGTACTATGAGAAATTTGCCATTGTGATGCAAGTGAGGGGGAAAAAGGGCTCTAACAGAAATGCACTATTTTTCTTTTGGGTTTTTCACTTTTCAGGTCTATTCTGTTATCTTGCCTACATCTTTTGTAACAGGAAAAAGGAAAGAAAAATGGTAAGAAGAGTTGAGGAATCAGATAAAATTCTTGTCCGTAAGGATCCGCTTAATTTAGGGTGTGTTACAGGAGAAGCAGGCTGTAGTGGCCAAGGTTGGATGTCAAATGGCCCAAATTGTTCAGCATCTCCCAGTGTTTTCCAGTAAAGTGTTTTCATTACCACTGTCTTTCCCAGACTCCCTCACTGATCTTATGTTCCGACACTTTTGGTTTTCCCAGCTTTTCCTGCTGTTCCCTAGCACTTCCCACATGAAGGAAAGTGATCCCACATCACATCACAGCGATCCATTTCTCCCAGTTGAGTTTAATTTGAAGCTGTCTGGAGCTTTGTGAAGAAACGTTTGAAGCAGTCAAAAGATATTTAATTGGTGACTAGAATGCATACATGCATGAGTAATCAAATTAGTTCTGTAAAGCTTTTTTAATACTGGAGAATATTTACCATTTCAGAGTAAAAGAAAATTGGTTATAGACAACAGCTTTGATGTGGTCACTTGCAGGAAGAACGGGAACCTTAAGTGAACCCTGGTGCATGTGTGAGACTCAGCCTTTAAAGCAATTCAGTAAAAACATGTAATCACTCTGGCAGATGCAATTTCAGTGTTGTCATGAGTAACAAGAATAGAAACTAAATTTTTCTGAGCTGTAAGACCTGGAAGTTCATGCTGGTACTTTTTATCTCTCCCTTCCTAATATAAGCAGTGTAACAATATAGTTGGGAATCATATCTGCTGTACTTAGGTGCTTTTTACAAGTATTTTTATAGCAGCTGTTAGCACAGGAAATTTTATATATATATATATATGTAACAAACAGATTCATACTGAGAACATGGTACAGTAGATCTGCCTGCTGGCTAAAGTAATGGTGTGAGTTCTTTTTATTTTTTTAATGTTATTTTACAGGCTCTGTATTTTCAAGTCGTCTTCTATTTTTAATGCCTCTTACTCTTTCCAAAATGGTATCTGCCTAAATCTGAGCTAAATGGCCCTTTTTTGAAAAACATTGGATAGCATTATTTTTACATATACAAGGGATATGTTTTATCCCTTGAAGTAACTAACAGGTTAATTGAATTACAGGGTTCTGCAATCTCATCCAATACGTAAAAAAAAAAAAAAAAAAATCTGTATTTTAAACTGTAAAAAAGATGCAATCTATTTCAAAGCCAGGAACTGAATGCTTTCTAATTAATGTCCATCTTTCCTGGGGTTAGTTTGGGGCATTATTTTGTTATTTAAATGAANACATGGCAGTTGTTTCCTTAAGTCCTTTTCTTTGTGCAGTGCTGTGTAAATTTTACATTTTTATGTAAAGTGTATATAGTTTAAAATAAGATCAATAGCTGTTTTTCAATAATTCTTAACAATATTGATCCATCATTTTGAGGCTGAAAGCTCTTCATTTAGATACTTGTGAAAAAACTACCTTTTTAAAATAAGCACTGTTTTCAGAACTGTTTATTTGCTTTTGATAAATTATATCAGAAAATTGTCAAGTAATTAATTGTGTAGCACCCTGTAAACTAGAGTTTATTTGTGAGTTGTTCCTTTGGGCTAATGTAGCCTCTAAAAATTTTATCTGATTTTTTAATTCTGATGTGGGAGAATAGTGGATAATTTTGCTCTAGTAGGAATATATTTTTTACTATGTGAGTAGAGTACCGTTCCTTTTCCGAAAAGAGATCTGACCATATCAGTAGATCTGAATGCAGCTGACCAGATAGCTATGTACATTGCTATTCATAGTGGGATTAGATAGCATATTTGTTTAAATGAAACAACTTTCCTGCATTTGCTATCACTTTGGGCATGGCATACAGATGTTTCCATTCTGCAAACACCCACTATCTTGAAGTTCAACATTTGTGGTCTGGAAACCATACTAGAACATTTTCTTATACGTGTGCAGGTGCTGTGTTGTAGCACATAGTGGATTTCACAGTTTGCCATGAGCCTCGGTGGTTTAATGTTAACACTGTAGTTAAACTGCCAAAGACTCCAGCCAGGGATATAAGAGATCACCTTCTCCAGCTACCAAAGAATTGTGATCTATTCATGGGCAGGTAGGAAGGAATAGTGGTCAGTTTTAGGGGCTTTTTTTTGTTTGTTTGTTTCCCCTTTTTTTCACCTTTTTCAACCAAACCCCTTTCCCACAAGCAAGTTTCATCAGTTTATTTTAAAAAGTGAACGCTGAAGCAAACTTACAAAGCAACCAGTGCACTTAACAGTGTCTGAATAGCTACAATGGGCCTGCCTGCATAGTATGTAGGCTATATATCTTTGGAAGGAAATCTATGAACTGAATAACACGTGTTGGCTTTTCCTGATGCATTACATGTGATGACATCTGTTGACAAAGTATTGTTAGCAGCAGAGATCAGAAAGACGTGGCATGTGAAGTCAATTGTAGCTGCCAACAGCTCAGATTGTATTACAAGGCAGGCTTGGAAATCTCTATTAGACTCTGTAGAGTGTCAAAATATAGGTAACTTGACAAGGTTGACTGAGAGGTTTGTGTGTAGAGTCAAAGGATTTTCAACTGCTGAATTAAGGGCAGATGTTTTACAGTGAGAACTTCAAAGCTTTGGATTTGTAGCAAAGCTATTTACTGTAATAACAGTAATATGAGTCCTTTCATTCTTAGGGAAGCTTTCAGGCTTCCCATTAGCCAGCTCACTGGCTGGCACAGGGAGCATGATTATAAAGAGAACTCAGTTATTCCTCTTACAGTAAGCTGTCATTGTGATGTAATATCACACTCTAAGCTTTCACACAATCCTATTCTGTAAAATGTTAATAAAGGAAAAAGTTGACAGAAAAGATGCCCCAAACATTGGCTAATCTCTTTGTAACTGATTTCTGCTAACAGATGTTGATAATAACATGTTTGACTCTAAAAGTGGGACTATGCTAGTAAAAATGTGTAATTAAAAGTCAGACTTCTTTTTGGGCTTAAAGGTGCAGGTATTTCTGGAAACTTAGCCAAAACATTGGGTTTGCACCGGTTTCATTCCAATGCTTGCCCTTTAGAGGTTAACCTACATAAGATTCTATCAAGACTCACAAACTAAGATGCTAATTTAAAAAACCCCAAAAAAACCCAAACAACTAAAAATCTGTATGCTTTTCTGCAACTTAAATTTTAATTTTCCTAAATTTTACTCTAGTATTTAAATCTGTAGAACCAGCATTGTTATGAAATAACTTTTATTTTCTGTGTAGCAAGTAAGCAGCGGACTTACGATCTTTTGTCAGTGCTCTCCCAAGAAAACCAGGACAATTTCTGCAGCCTAGTAGTCATTTCAGGACTTTTGTAAACTGAATTCAGAATATTTTATTCCTAAATGTGTTCATGTTGTTTTGCTCTGTAATCAGAGTACCATTTAGAACCTTACCTTTACTCTCCTTTCTTTCATATTATTGTCATCTTTTAGTTTTGGGATACTCTTTGCTAATATTTGTAAAACTATGTTTTGCAAAAATGCAGTCATGTCTAATAACAGGAGAATTATATTGCTGTATTTGTGGACTTCCTCTGGAATAGAGCAAGATAACTTTTTATTACAGGATGGGTCAGGGAGATGCAATCCCACAGTTCTATTCATTGTTAGGTGTGGTAATGACAGCTGTCATTTGTCAGTGACTTCAGGAGGCATAGGACATGTTGTAGGAATGGCATTACCTTAATGCTACACGTTTTTGTAATTGCTTTATTCTTTAAAGGAAGATAACACTAGATAGTGATTAAAAAATAAAATAACACAGATAAATGCTCATATTGACTTTGTTCCACCTCCTTTACGTCCTTAGTGTAAGAGCCATAATGTTGTGTTTTTGCTGTCCTTTTTTTCACTGCTTGAATCCCTGTAAATTAATTTTTAGTGTGGAAGTCAACTCGGAGAGCACTTACTGGGGAGTAGAGATTAAGAAATCAATTTCACGAATAATATTTGGCAGCATTTTCCTAAAAGTAAAAGCAACAACTTTTAATCTTGCAGTTCCTGGCCAACTTTCTATACATAAGCCTGTGATAATATTTCCATTAAAAAAATCCCTTTGCCTCTCAACCATTAAAATTTTCCACAGGGTTAAATATTCACTTGGCACGTTTAGGCATAGAAGAAATTTCGTTCTGGCACCCACAGGCCCTGCTGGCCCTGACAGGCTGCCCAGGATGTCCGCCCCCGCAGAGGTGCTGCCCCAGCCACACCCCGCAGCTTCAGTTGTGACCTCCTGGGTCCACCCAGACCTCCCTCCTGCCTTGCCCTTTCCCTGAGGATCAGGACCCATTCCTGGCATCATTTACAGCAGTGGCCAGGCCGCTGGGGTGGCAGGTGGCCAGGTTTGTGTTGCGGCCACCTTGGGCCGCCTGTTCCACCTGATGGCCAGAGTGGAATGGCGCTCCTGAGGTGCCTGTCAAAGTGTCCTGCCGGGCCCTCGTGCCCCGGCCTCGCACAAAACACTGTCAGAGTGAACCGTCCGTTTGTCCACCTTCGTGTGACACGGCAGTGACGCAAACACAGATTGAATGTCACTCCTCAGTGGTAGTGAAAATAAATAAAATAGAACCTAGATTAAATTCCCCGAGAGCTTGGCAACGATTTCCCGTCATCTTAGCTGAGAGAGGTGGGGAAAAAAATGAGCTTCTGTTTCAAAATCTGGTGATCAGTTTAAAACTGAACTTGTGAAGAGGCACCAGAGTGCTCTGCCTGAAATTTGTTAGAGAATCTGTGGAGTCTTGATTGCAGAAAGCAGTTAAAAATGAGTTTTGGGAGTGTTCACGAATCAAGGACGTCTTAAAATAATTGCTTCATTTGAAACAGTTCATCCAAACTTTATATTAAATTGTATAATCTATCTTCCTCTCCAGGTTGGTCTTCTTCCTTTAGGCATACCTTTAAGTTGTAGGTAAGACTTCTAAGTAAAGACAGTGCTTTTGTCTGCCTTTATGTGGGCCACCATCCTTGCAAATCTCTCTAGTAATTTTTACCACATTATTACATATGTGTACTATTCTGTATCATAATAATGTGGTATTGTGCAGGTAGAACACCTGCTAATATATAATAATTCAGACTTTCACCAAGATGTCATGTAGTTACATCAATTTTACAAATAAACTATGGTCTCCTTCAATTTTCTTCAGCACTAAGACAGCATTTATATTGGCAAAGGTGAGATTGTGAACTTGGGAAATTGAGGACTTGTACATCAAAAGATAGAAAGGTTTCCATGTAACCCCAAAGTTTTCCAGGTAATTCGGGGAGAAGACAATAGGTTTTTTCTGTGCTGTATTTATGTTACTCTAAAGACTGTAAATCCTAGGTTCTAGTTGATTATCTTCTGGGTACATGGAGGGTAATATGCAGAATATGGTATAAGCTTGGAGTAAGATGAATAATAAATGGAAGGAAAACACCCACTGAACAACTTCAGACTGATAAACTTAATTTTAGAGCTGGAGGAAAGATGCACAGGCAGAATGGTTTGAGGAAAGGAGAATACAATTTGCTTTTCAATTCTTTGCCTTACCTACAGAATCAGTGCTCCGTTTTAGGATTTCATATTAGTATATTCTTCCTTTGTTTAGTACTAGGCATTATGAAGTGCATTATCCCTGGTGATTTTATCTGTCCTATAGCAAAGCTGCAGTGTTGGTTGAATATTATAGACAAGATACTTCTTTGTAGTTCAGATTTTGATCACATATGTGTAAGGAAGGTTTTTGAATTACAAACATAGGAAGTGTAATCTTTTGTAAGATAAAAGCAGAAACCAGCAGCAGTACTGTGAGCTAATTTCTCCTAGTGGTATTTGGAAAAATCTCAGATAGAATAGACAGTAGATTTTCAGTATCCATGCATCATGTTAATCATTCCAGTAACAGTTGGTGTGATTACAAAATGTAGTTAATGGATTTTAAGATTGTTGTTGTTCCTGGTAAGTCTGAGGCCTGTGCGTTTGAACCTTTAGGACCTCTCTGTAATTTGTGCTACATTAAAAAAGGAGAAAGCAATCTCTTCTCTACTAAACCGAGGAATAAGAGTAAAACAATGTATAGATGTACAGAACAGAAAGAAAGATGAGCAGTAAAATACTGGAAAAAATAACATGCCTCTTCACTACTTCCCCAAGTGATGTGATTAAGGGACCCATAATAAATAAATTATGATCACTAAACTTACTTATTTTGGGTGGTATTCCAGACCTTTTTTTTGGATCAAGATCTCTAGCTTAACAGGTAATGATTATTGTCTTATTTGGAAGATCTCTCAAAATGTTTGGGACTCCCACGATTTTCTGTCATTTTTTTAGCAGCTGATAACAATCTCTTGAACAGATGCTGTTAGCTCAGGAATTTCTGGCTGATTTTCCTCTGAGATTACAGTTGCAGCTCGAGCTGGTAATTGTGGGTTGCTGGTCTCACCTGCCACCAGGTGAAGCTTGTGTTCTCAGGCTGTGTATTCCCTGATAGAAGCTCACTCAGTTTCCTTTTTTTGTGCAGAAGGGAAAGGCAAATTGGATTTTGGCAGGAGGACAATTGGGGTTATCACTAGCAAAGGCAGAGGGCCCCATCAAACAGTGGTGTGATATCAGTAGTCACCTCTCCCCAGAACTGAACTAGTATTTGCTGGTAGACTTGCTTTGTT
Source organism: Oriolus oriolus (assembly GCA_013400235.1). Classification (NCBI taxonomy): domain Eukaryota; kingdom Metazoa; phylum Chordata; class Aves; order Passeriformes; family Corvidae; genus Oriolus; species Oriolus oriolus. The sequence continues at coordinate 1,004,761 of VXBT01010684.1, forward strand.
CTTCTCTTTGCTCTTTTCATTAACTTCTGCAAATGCTTGAGTTGAGAAGGACAAACGAACAGGGTAGAAAAAGATAGTATGCAGGACTTAAATTGACAAAAGTGTGAATGCCAGTTTTGGAATAAGAATTTTGCGAGCATATTAATGAGGATCACCTTTTAGTTTTCAAGGCCATCCTCTGGTGGTGCTTTTGCTCTGCATTTGCTTTTCCTTCAGCTGGCAAAACTGACCTTTGCACTCAAATGAAAATTAACAAAAATAAATAGTGATAGTTAATTACTTTAGATTATAATACATACAAATTCCTTGGCATTCATAGTAAGGTTGTGTGTGCAAGAAAAAAAAATTTTAAAAAGTGATTTTCATTGGTCCATATGAGCCTAAGAGTCTTATTCAGAAGGTGAGCCCATTAGTAGTCAATTCTTCATAGACAATTTGACTATGAAGAAATTATGCCAGCTGGGCACATCTGCGGCCATGTGACTGATAACTCCAAAGGGATCTCCTTTTAGCAAAAACAGGTGTAAAGATTCCTGTGATGCAGGTGTGATGGGAAAATGGGGACTACAAGTTATGAGTAAAGACAGGATAGTTATGATGTCCATTAACTTTGTGTACATTTTCCTGTAAGCAGTTATTGCTAAAAACACCCCAGTTTCCATTTCAGTTTTTAGGAGGTTAATACATAATAGTTTCTGCTAGTTGATCAGTGAATAATGAGATCCTTTGGGTTCACATAAGTGAAATATGAAGATTAAATGTTTTAAGTGTCTGTTTTCTCTGTATACAACATTATATTTCTCTAAGATTTTGTGCCTTGGTAAGCGAAAAGTAGGCAGAACTGAATCCCAGTGAGTGTATAATATCACATTAGGAGTTTTGCTTTTGCAAGAATCTGTAATTTTTAATCTACTTTTAGGAGGCAATGCTTTTTCTATCTGTATTAAGCATTAGTCCTTTAATGTGCAGCTTGTAGTACTTGGTTGCAATGAGAAATCTGGGAATTTCTCCTCAAGTTGTTCAGATGTTATATGTGCTATATGTGAGCAAATTTGCAAAGCCATAACTGATAAACATGATGTTCTGGGAGCTGGCACAAGAACCATGATTTTCTCTGCCAACAGAGCACTGTCATGGTTGCTTAGTATGCATTTAAAACAGTAATCTCCCAGTATTTTGGGAGGGGGAGGAGTCATGTTATGAGGTGGAAATGAACAAATTTGCCAGCAGATTGATCAAAAGTGTCTTTCTCCACATAGCTGTGTGGAGAAAATTTTTAATTGGCGCCATAAATGGCGTTTAAACACATTTATACTGTATTTAAAAAAAATATAATGTTTAACTTGGCTGAGCCGCTCTGAACACGTAAATGTTAGACCTACCCTGTAGCTATTATGGAGCCAGCGAATTGAGAGAGAAAATTGCTTAAATTATAAAAATATTGTGTATGGTGCTTATATTGAATGTCAAATAAATGTATTCTGATCACATAGAGCATTAGACATATTTACTTCCCCTCCCAATTTATGAAGCTGAGTTTCACAAGAACTTTTTAAGAATCAGTAGATTTACATATCTGTAAAGTTGAGAGTGTGGCAGCTGGTTATAGTGTATTAACAAAGGTGCTTTCCCTTATTCTACTTGCTCTTGAAAAATTCTCTCAAAAGTTGTGAGGAAGGCAGAGAAATTATTAAAACATTTACCTTTTTTCTGTGAGACTTTATATATTTAATGGGCTGGTTTTCTTTGCAGACACATAGAGTTGCGTAGGTACATTTTTCTTCTTCCAGCCACTAGAGTTTCTTATGCTTTTCTTGTTCAGAAAAAGGCTCCCCTACACCTCCAAATCCCCCTCCTGCCCAAACCCCCATGCCCTTACCTGTGCAATTTTGCACACTGCATTACTTAGTGGGATTAAGCTGCTGAATGCCTGCTGTCATCATGGAAATCTGGCAAAATTCCCTTTTAATTATTTTGTAAAGCTGGTTGAAGACCATTAATGTCTGTCCTTACAAATCTTGTCTTTCTCAAATATTTGTTGAGAAGTCAGGGGACAATTTATAAAACACAAAGCAAAGTCTGCACCAACTGCTAGGAATTATTTTGTCTCGTTGATGTTTGCTATTGAGAGGGACAAGCTCTATTAAAAGAATTGTTGAAATGATTGTTCTTATTATTTGTTCTTAGTTCCCATAATCAATAGAGCTGTCAAGCACAAAACATTTCATGTTTTAGGCAAAGTCTGTACTTGTTGGCTAAATAATCTATAAGTAAATTGAAACCAAGGTGCTGGGATAGGATGGTGACAGCCAGTGTTATAACAGCAAACAGAATACTGAAAGCCTTTTGGAAGTTTTGCATTGAAGCTCAGTAATGACTGATATGTTTGAGTTTGATTAATACACCAGAAGAGAGTTTTCTGGCTCTCGTTGCTGCATATATAAAACTTGGGTGTATGGAAAAAGCGGATTTTTGCTTGTAAGTGACTAACATTGAAAAGTAAATTCCAATTCTTTTGTATTGATTAGGAGTGGCACTAACAGTTTTATCGGGTTTGGAGACACAGGAATGAACCTGCCTGTGTAGATTAATCTGTGGAATAACCTCTCAGGCAGGAGGTAAATGAAAATAAATTACTTGCCTGCATGAGATCTAAGTCTGTGGAGACTGCTCTAATACCATGTGTGCCTCACTCAAAGGCTGGTACTTGATGAACATTTGGAGCCTTCCTTTTCTCTGTGCACAAACGAAAAACACCCCTCACCCCCAAGACTGAATGCCTAGAGGAAAAACAACAGAAAATTAAGTCCAAAATTTTAGTAAACAAGGAGAACGCTACAGGTTAGTGGTAAAATACCACGGAAATGGGAGAGAAGAAATTGAGTATATTTGGCAGAGTGACAACATTTATTTAAAGACAGATTTTTCATTCTCTGAGTTTTAGATGTAAAAATTGGAAGACATTATACTGAAGATTGCTTTTTCTCAGCATCTTGAAAAGCAGTCTTTGGCATACTTTTTGGCATTCTCAGAGGATACCAAGTAGGTGATACAGTATGAAGAAAAGTCTGTGAAGTACATATGAATGCATATGTAGTACTTAAAAAAGCTTTTCATGAAGGAACAGTTGCGTCCTAACAAAATTATCCAAGGAAACATTTTCGTGCAATCAAATGTGGTAACACACAATGAAGGTAGACCTTAGCATGACAGCAGGCCTGCTAAGCAAATTAATACTCTGAGCATTAACTTCATGGCATGTGGCTGTAAGATTCCATGCAGGTGCACAACTATTTATTTAAATCTTTGGCTAATCCTACTAAAGTCATGAAAATGTATTTTAGTAGAGGAGGAGAGGGATTCAATTGTGGTTTATTAAAAGAAATAAAATGAAATCTATATCTCTTTCAAACTACTGATTTGGGTGAAGAACTAAAGCTCATAACCAAAAGAAAAACAGCAGGTGGGAACCTGGGGTTGGGAAATGCTAACTGCTGTTACCACCATCCTGATATGTTGATCAGGGTATCAGTTTCGCAAGGCAAGTATTGAAAAGTGTAATCATAGCTCAAGCAGAACTATTAATAGACAGACATCTCCTCTCTGTACCTCATCACTTCCTAAAGAGTTGTTGCTGTGCTGCAGGGAACAAGGGAAGTATTACCCTTGCAGTAGCATGCTGCCACTGTGGAGAGCATGACACTGGCTGAGTAGAGTCTTGTGTAACAAAATGGAGGCAGGAATCGACTTCTCTTGCATTTAGAGAGAGGTATGAAACCAGTCTACCCCCTACTCTCATCATTCCTTGAAAATATTGTGGGGAGTAGGAAGGAATCTGTGGTATTTCCATCGTTCACTTGAGTTCATCTTCTTTCTCTTCTAACTCGATAGCTTATGCATTCTCCAGCATTTTCGTTTGAGTGATGGGCAAAGCAGCCAAAGCAGCTGAAGAAAGCAGAACTGACTCATTTTCTCACGGTCTGCACTGCCATCTGAATACAACTAGTAGTTCTATGAAGTTCATATGCAGCTAGGTCTTTATTCCCAAGAGATACAAGGAAGCTCATATTCCAGCTGGGAATTTGTCAACCAGTTTGTTGGCTGAAACACATATGAGATGGGAAGGAACCAAAGGGTGTGGCAATGAATGTTCAATAAGGTTTGGGCATGTCCTCAGGGCCTTCATTACAAGTTCTTCTAAACCTTCTTGTTCACTTTCATGTCTGTTCTTAGACATGGAAGTCATGTTAAATTGAAGAGTCTTCTAGGAATAAGGTATGCTTTATGTTTGTTTCTCTATAGGACTTGGTCAGCCAGCCTTATCTATTTGTAACTGGCAGAGAAAATATCAGAGGAAAGAATTTAAGCTTTGTAGGAAATGTTTAAACCATCTGGAAAGACGCTTCAAGTACATTTCCTCGTGCTATCACCAAAGGCATTTTTTTTTTCCAAAGCAGGTCGTTTAATGTTCAGATATTACAAGATATAATATTTGTTTCAACCTCCTCTGGGGTTTTATTATCTTTAAAAAGGCCTTAAAGCTATCAAGACATTTTTATACAGGCTAATTTCCCCTCCAACTTCCTGCCGTTCATTTCCCCTTCAAGGAGTCACATAATGCAGTTTAGAATGAAATAAATCTTACAGTGATTTGCAGTACGTGAATAATGGGAAAAGTTGTGTACCTTCAGTCTATAAAGGAATTCAAAGTGAAGAGATATCCTAGATACAAGTTCATTTTCAGCTAAAGTTGTTGCATCTATAATGAGTCAAGGTGGTGGTGGGAGAAAAAAGGAGGAGCATTAACCTGTAATGAGAGCATTTTACCTTAACAGAAAAAGTGACAAAAGAAGTCTCTTCATGATAAAAATATATAAAAGTATGTTTCATATATTTTACTCATATTTTTCAAAGGTTTTTAATACTACCCAATGAATGCAGGCTACCTCTTGATGAACTCTATCTTTGTCTGTTCCTTTGCATCGTTAAGATGCCTCAGAGAAACAGGAGGGTAAATGTCGGCAATGGTGTTTCCATATTAGTTTCTATGCCAGTGTCTTATTCAGAAATGAGGCATGGCAAGTTAATATCAGATTTTCTTTTGGATATTAAGTTTCCAAGAAATTGGCAACTGGGCAAAAGTTGGAGTCAGCTTTCAGGTATACTATTCATACTGAAGATCAGCCATTCTGTAAAAGACAGCACGAGGATGGCAGCAAAATGCTGCCACATCCTGACATACTTCTGCGATTGCCTTCTCAACTTCTGTCTTTCCTTTCTGAAGTTTTATTGAATACTGTTTGCTGGAACCATTGTTGTCAAATCAGTTACCGAACATAAAACCCAGTCACTCTTCCTCTCTTTAAAACTAACAGATGGTTGCAACAATAAAAATTTTAGCCTTGTTTAGGCAGGAAGAATAACTTTTATTACTACTTTCAAAGTTGTGAAAATACAATATTAGACATGGTTTTCTTATGGCAAGACAAGTGATTAAATGCCTTCCTAAATCTTTAGGTCTTGATACCATCTGAGTATTACTTGCCTGTAAGCTCAGGTTTAATTCTTAATGAAAACACTACAGTTAGGCTTATGGAATCAAGAACTAAAATAGAATGAGTTCTATTCTGCTGTTGAAGTGCTAGACATACTCTCACAGATAACTTCAATATCTTTCTAACGCACAGAAAGTTTCCCCTGCATATAATGACATATTGCATCTAGTATTTCGCCCATACCTCAGTGTAGAAAAGAACAGTTGATCTGAACTCTAGGTAACAAAGGGGAAAAGCTAAGCCTTTTTTCCAGATAAAACAATTGATATTTGTACTTAGTTGTATCGTTACTGACATAGAATGAGAAAATGCAGAGAACAGTTTCAGTCTTTAGACTAAGCTTGTCTGTGTTCTAATGTACTTCAGTGTGGACTTCAGATAAGCAAATGTCCATTTTTATTTTTCATACGTGTCTCCTGATGCATGAGGTATTTACTGTGAATACATTTCTGTTTTCAGAAATACTAATATCCATATATTTATGATCTTATTAACACGTGACAATTTCCATACAAGTCAATCTGGCTGGAGTGTACTTGTGAATAGAAACTGCATCAGACTATCATGCCACCTTTCTGACACTGTCATCTATCTCCTCACATGGAAAAAAAGTAGAAATGAGGAAAATTGAGTTGCAGTGTGTACTTTCTGCTCTACAGATTTGAACTTTTTCAAGTGGATTGAAGAAAACAAAAAGAGAAATCTCTCATGGAAAATATTGGCCATGAAAATTGTCAGTCCAGTTGGTTACTGATCTCTAATTACTATATATAATTACTCTAATAACCATTACTAATGTTATAATAGCATAATATCAAAAAAGGTAGTCCATTAGTACACTGTCATAAATGTCCTGTGGTTTCTTATGATAGGTTGGAAGGCAATGCAGGACTTAGAGCAATGTATAGCAATCACTTAGGATGATGTATATTTCTGTGATGTAATTTATAGGAACATCATGAGCTTGAACTGTAGTTAAATGTAAAAACACTGTAACATTTTAAGTAGAGTAAGTATTCCCCTCACAACTACATTGGCTTTAGGTCTTTGATTTGTTTCTCTTAAACTTTATATCTGTCCCTGTACACTCAAAATAAATGACTAGGCAGAAAAGGATTAGATTTTTAAATACATAGATCCTAAAGACAGAGACCATTTTACACTAAAAAAAAAGTACAGTAAAGTATTTTTTATGGAGTGTTTAGTCTTTGCTGTTCATTCAAAATGAAAGTAATGTTACGCATTTGTATGAAAACCCCCAAATATTTTGATTCTTAATTGCTGTACAATATACACCTTGACATAATAAAATTATGCTGCTCGTTATAACTGCTCGTGTTACTTGTAAGAGAGAAAAACATAACCAATTATGGCATATGGCCAGTCTTTATCAAAGGAAAATTACTCCTTTCCATACTTTGCAAGTGCACAGATAATTTTAGCTGTGCTTGTATTTAATTATCTGTGACACTTTAGTTACACATTTACATAGTATTAAATTCTTAAACATTTTTAACTGCAGTGGTCCTTGATGCACATACAGAATAATAATGCTGGCATGAAACATTTTCTCAGTTTTTCTCAAAAATTGGTTGGAGGAGGGAGTTTGGGAGACTTAAAGTTTTTTTTTGTCCATAACTGCATTAATAACAACACATTTTGGGAAAGGGAAGAAATATACATACGAAACAAAAATACTTCTTGAATAGAGCTTGTATAGTTTTTCAAAATACATGAAACTGCAAACTTTGATACTTATGGAAGCACAGAGGTTGTTCCATATGTATATTTATTTAGTGGTATGGAACTGAAGTAGTGTCATAATCAGTCAGGAACATGTCTTTCAACTTGTATTTCATAAGGCCATAATTCAGCATCAGACTTTGTGTAAAAGCACGTCAGTCAGTGAAGGTGCAATAATTTATAGCCTCCAGTATCTTACTGCCGTTGTGTATGATGAATATAACCCATCTTAAGGCCGTGGCAAGCTGCTAGAAGAGGTTGAATGAACTACAGAGTATTCAGTCTAGCAGTCTGTGTTCCATCTGAACAAGCAGCAAGAATGGAGAGAAGCCTGCCAAGAATTCCTAAGGCCGGTCTAGTTACTTTTGTTCAGTGTGCATCAAGATTTACAGTACCAATGGGTTGATGATTCTAAAACAAAGGTAACAAAGTTTGGCCTGTCAGTCTGACACCTTTGTTAAAAAGCATCCTTGTGCAGTCTCATAAAGAAAATAGATCTACCCACACAGGTCTCCCTAAAGATGCTTGCTTTACATGTAGACCAGTATTTCTAGGACTTTGCAATAGTGATAAGATGGTGGGGGTGCAGACATGCTAATCAATAATACTGTGCATAAGTTTGTCATACATGGTTTGTAACTTAAGTCTGTGATCTAATCTGACATTTGAAAGAATAGTTAAGGATCCAACTGTTCCATAAAGCACAATCTTGATGTATCTTCCATCATACTAGTCCGTTTACTGGCTAATGTTCATTGCAGTGAACTTCTGTAATAAGCAGTTACTGAATAGAAACATGTTCTTTACAGTCCTCATCAGAGACAGATTAGTAAGTCTACATTTCAGTCCTTACTGCATTATCCAAACTTGCTTTTCCCAGAAGTCCTGGGACGCTGCTCTTCCTAATTCTCCAGAGTATTTCACAGTTTCTTCTTGTTTCTGTAAAGACAAGCCTCTTGGGATTGAAGGTGTTTTGTGTATATTAGTAACACTCTTTATGGTATTTTCAGTGAGCAACATAGAATCCTACTAAACCGTGTTGTAGTAGAAACTAAATGTGAATAAGTTATAGCTTACAATTCTTACCTATCGTGAGCTTCCCCAAGCCCTTGGCTAGACCCAGATTTGGATGCTAAGTCACTGGATTCTGGTATCACTTGTCCTTCTTTTCCCTTGAGTATCTGAAAGCTTCCTGGTTGTATCAGTGCTCTACCCTTGCCAAGTGTTTGTGCAGATACGGTTCTTCCAGAAGATGTTAAATGATTTAACTTATTTTTTAAATTCCCTTTTGCGATGTTTTACTTTGGGAAAGCTTTTCATCTTCTATTTTTTTCTGTAACATATTTAATAAATTATGAAATCAACGCATGTGCAGTGATTATGCATCTTATCCCACACACACGTTCTGCAAAGCCAGAGGTTTGTTCCTGTGCTCTAACATAGCAGCTGGTAATATTTGTTGTGCTAATTCACTTACATGGAAACTGCTGCAAGTATAGAATCACATTAGGGAAAAAATCATGGGCAGACAGGGGCAAACTGTCATGTGGTCCTTAAACGGTGTTTATAGGAAGAACTAGAGCATTAGGGAGATGGTGGGGTTTGGTTTTGGTTTTTTTCTTTATATGGGAGAGAGTGGCTGGGAAGTGAATGAATTCTGGAAAGGAAAAGTAATGGGCTTGCTTGAGGTGGGGACAGAAGTGAAATAAACAGCTAGAGCCATCAGGACAGGCTGGTGTTATTCTACTCTGGATGTGAAAGGATGACTAAGTACATGCATTGAGAACTCCTTTAGCACGAAATCTCAAGGCTTGTCTCAAGGCACTCTTAGTTCATGGGAAAGAAAGCTTTTTCTCTAAACCAGCTCTCTGTCATAAACATGAATGTCTAATGTGAGTTGAATAAGCTTTGCTGCCTAGGGAAAATTTGAGACTTCAATGCATTTGGTTTTGTAGCTAAAATGCAGTGGCAATGTAATTGTTCAAATCACCACAGGTTGATGGATATGAATCCAGTCACCCTGTTGTTCCAGGAACTTGTTTATGGCCATCTTTAGTCAAATAATTCAGAAGTCTTAAACTTATTAGCTCATTTACCTGGTTAAGTGAAACCAAGTCCCCAAAACAGAAAACTAGAGTTGGATTCCTTGTTTTGCCAAACTAAACTTTGCCAGTGGTTGATTTATTAAAAGGAGTTTTATATTCAGGCATTGAAACGAATTAACTCCAGGGCTAAATATCCCAGAAATTTAGTTAAATTTGATAGTTCTGGTCATTTATTTTAAATAGTACAGTATCCTTCATAATGGTTAGGTTTTATAATTTGCAACAGACGTGTATGAACTATGTAAAGTTTGTTACGGCTTTTGGCTATACCAAAAGAGAGAAACTCCTGCTATTTTAGGTTCTAAGGAAATAAATGAGTTTGATAGCTTCTCTCCAGCTGAAGCAGGGAAACTTTTCTAACGTGAGGTTGGTTCCTATCAACAATCTGAAAATAGATGACTGAATCTCTTCTTAAACCTAATAGTTGAATCTCTGAAGACTAGCTGGTTATATAGCAAAAAAATCGCTGTTTGCAGGACAACAGACTGTTGAGTAGAGTATGGTAAACTGTGATTTAACATGATCTTTGGAGATCTTTACGTTCATAGCTTCTATCATGCTCTGCTGCTTTAGTAGCAGATACCAAGGATATGATTCTTCTCCTATTGTTTTTACATTGTTATGGTCATATTCAGAGTGTTGAGAATGTAGAACTAAGACCAGCTTTGTGTTCTGTGTGAATCTTGAGGACTTTTCTATCATACCTGAATGAAAGATTACTGGTGTATTATTTTTGTTAAGAACAAATTTAAGGACTGCTTTTTATCTTTTGCTAAGTCAATGCTTGTCAAGTAAGATAAGAATGATTTTTATTTTCCACAACAATGGGAAAGTATACATATATTATGTGTATCATTTGTGTTGTGGTACATACCTATATGTTAAAGTATGTACTGTGTATGCCAGAATTCCTGTTACTGACCGTACAGTAGCTATTTGAATGGTACACTTTGGAAGTCTGTGAGTTCAAGTCCTAAATTTTTGGGCTCCTCATCTGCTTGCCCTAAACAATTTACTAGGTTCCTGGCTTTGTCAGCAGTGCTTTAATTGCTCTTGACTCGGTAACCTTCTTCTCAGGCGATAACGTTTGCATGCACTGTGCAGCAGTTTATAGGTGCATATCTGTCCACCCAAGATAATATTGACATGTTTAATATGCAATTAATGAAACATTCTACTAGCCTCGTTAAATAGCACGTGGTGGCCAAAAGTGGTGTGAGTCTTGACTGCAGGTTTTGTCCCTGTGAAAAGGTTAGAAGCGTTTTTCTAGAAGAAGAATGTGAATTTCACTATGTAAGGGTAGTACAGTTGGAGGTTTTATACCTGGAATGTACAGTTTTTAGTTTTTTTTTTTTACCTGTCAAATTCAAAAGATGTTGACAGGTTTCTCTGCAAATATTCTGAGAAATGTCAAGAGAAAGTTACTTCTACTGTGAATTATTTGATTTTATTTTGACCTAAATTTCTGTGACAATTTACTAACTAAAAAGATTAATATTTCACAAAGCTACTAGTGTATAAAAACAAAGATACCAAAAGTAATTGTACTACAAATGGAACAATAGATTCTGTTAAAAAATTTATACAGTAAGTGAAATTTAGTTTTCTTGGTAAAACTGTTTTTTAGTGTTCTGTGAATTACTGCCCTGTATAACTAGTTTATATATTTGAGAACTGTACTAAAAATGGAGTGATAATATACATTTAAAGGTAATTAAGAAAAATTGATTGAAAGCAATATAGCTACTGATAAACATGGAACAAATCCTTTTGTAATGGAACACACATAATAATATGTTATGATGTTACAAAATTGTACTTTTTTCATCAGAGGGTAGCATTTTTAAGTGAATGTTGCATTAAAATAAATTACTTGGTCAATTATGTCTTCCTGATCTCTCTGGAATCAGGCTATGTGGTACTGTGCCTAATGTACATGATTTAGCACAGGCTAGGTGGTCACTCTATAATTCCAGTCACATTGTTATGTTCAGTGCAGCTGTGAAGGTGAGTAAGGTAAAGGCAATTCAACACAAGTTCTGAAAAAACCCTGCTTTATTCAGCAGAGATGTCTTTTACTAGAAAAGCAGCAGAAGGTGGCCAAATAAATCACTCATATCAATGCATCCCTTATACTGTCCATATTCATTTAGTTTGGTTGATTATGCATTCAAATCAGTGAAACTTGTGGTTTTTTGGATCCTGTGCACTGCATTGAAAAATTCATCTCTGCATATCTGTGTGTTTATGATCTTTAGTTATTCATCAATTACTGAACATGTTGGACATTTTGAGGTTGCTCTGTCTCTCATTATTGCATCTTTTTTTTTTTTTCTTCAAAATACACTGAAAATTGAGGTTTGCTTTGAAAGCTCAGGTGAAATTATTTTGAATGAAATAACAAAATGCTTATTTAAAAGAACCAATTGGATTTCACACTGGTTACTGTAATTTGTAATTCCTCCTCCCTCTTCTTCTTTCTCATCCTTTTTGTCCTCCTTTCCAAGCATCTTCTCCCCCATCCCTGAGTAATACTGGTGCTATGTACAGTATTTTGTTTACAGTAGTATAAACATTCTCAGCCTGTGACTTCATTGCTGAAATAACTCACCTCTTTCATATCAACTCTTACCTAGGAGCCGTACAGCAGACTCATTGATGTAGGTTTTTTTCTGCATGGCAGCCCAGGCCAAGCTGGTTTCATTGCATGATGCAACTTCACCTTTTTTGGTTGTCTACGGGATTAATTATAATCTATTATTGTATTGCCTGTGCATGCCAATGTGCTTACCATAATGATGTAAACACTGAATGCAGTCTAGAGCATTAAGTGCATGAAATGGAATTAAAAACAAAGATGAAACCATAACATTTAGGAAGTTTGAGCAAATGTAAGTTATGCTTATCACTAACTTTAGTTAAGCTATTATAGAATGAATAAGACATATGTATCAGGTCTATGTACTTAAAATTTCCAGCGTATTACAGTAGTTTATGGACTAGATGCACAATTTTGATGTGATCAAGATGTGGGGAGGAAAGGATGTGCTAACTACCCTGTTGTGACAAAGACTGAGTGGTGCCAGTAGTATCAGAAAGATAAACCTTTCCCTGCTGTCAACTTCAGCAGCAGGTGACAGTGAAAAGAGGTAAGATTATAAATAATCATTTATTGAAATTCAGGATTTGGGGAGCATTTTAACTGCAACAGTTGGGGGTTTTTAAATGATAAATAACCTGTAAAATAATTTAAAATGTATTGATTTACAAAACACACGGTGACATTCCATATGAAGAATCATAACCCTGCTTAAAATTTCTTTTACAAATGACATTGTGACCATTCTAAGCAACCTGTTGTTCATATGTTCTTAAATGCAGTCAAAGAAACCTTTCATTAGCACGGTGTAAGATGTGATTGAATGCTAATCCTATTTTTTCCTGATAAAATGAGGAAACAGCAATCTGGGAAGTGACTTGAAACATTGTGTCTGAACAAAATTTTCTTGTGCTGTTGATCAGCACAAACCTTTAGTGCATGCTCAGGAGTTACACTTTGTGCACTCTTTGGTGTCAAAATTAATGTACAGATTTCAAATTAATATTCATCTTGATGAATAAGTACTGTTGATCCCTTACATTTAACTTTGAGGGCTCATAATATAAAATGTTATGATATTTGAAAAATGGTGATAGAAAACAGGTGTTTATATAAAGTGAAAATATGCTCCTAGTGTGTACTTTTAATCAGGTAACTTAATGAAAACATACAATATATATTCAAAGTAGTACAAGAGAGAAGTAATTCCCACAACTGTTGTCATGCCACCCACATGCTGATACTGTGCTTCCCTAAGAATGTGTGTTATTTAGGATTACTTAGGATTTTTTTATATTACTCTTAGAGTCCATATAATGGCTGTTACTTTTTTTCCCCTTACAATGAAGGAAAATTCTTTTAGTACTCTAAACCAGGTCAGACATATATCTATACAGTAATATGAAGTTCTTCCTGCTGTCAGTACAAATGGGATTATTATACCGGTCCTTTTGACTTTCCAGTAGCTCAGTGTGTAAGCTTAGCTACACACCCATTCCCTTGTGCACAGCAGCCAGGATAAAAGATGATGGATGTTACAGTGCAAACCATTTTGAGAGGTGTTAGGAAAAAAAAAGCCACTATATATTAATTTTTAACATGATTGTAATCCTCTTCTTATATTGATGTAAAGTGCTTTTATATCAGGCTTCTGATAATTGATTTGAGCAACTGCTACAGCTGTAGGCATTTTCTTATTCCATTTGTTAATGGAGATAAAGTAACTGCTGAAAGAGAAAGGTTTGGTGTCATTAACCTGCCTAAAAAGGGCTTTGCCTGTCCCATTTAGAAAAACCACTGGGTGAGACTGCCACTCAGGCTTCAAGCTAATTTTGTCTGGAAAGTTGAAGTATTTTCTTAATTTATTTTTGTTTAAACTTTTCTTATTCTTTTGCGTAGTAAATGTGGCTATTCAGTGAGTCTTTCATGGAGTCAGCATTTTGCCTTAAGAGTAGGGTAATTTGCACTTAAGACAGTGGTGGTATATAATCAGGTCCCACAGCTGCAGCAGCTCTGACACAAGCTTTTCTAAGAAGGAAAATTTACTAGATTGCAGTTACATAGATGTGGAAATTAAACTACAGCAGAGGAGTTTATGGGTAGAGGAGCTGTGTAATGCGTTTCACTTGAACAAGGTACATGCAGTAAAGACTCTTCAGGGGTCTAGGTTAAAAAAAGGGAAACTGGTCAAAGGGATTGTCGTAAGTGTTAATGTATGCTGGGAGTGAATGTGGCCTCGATTGTGCCCAGAGTTGGTTCAAGGCAGAGGAGTTTAAACAGCTATACTGTGATGCTCAGGATATATTCAAAGATCTTAAATGGTTACTCTTGGTAGTTAAAGGGTTTTCACTTCAAGTCAGCTGTTGAGTATTGCTAGTAAAGTGTAACACGTATACAAATACAGGCTTCCTCGTGACAGGTTACAAGGATATATTACACATCTTATAGTTTGGAAGGGGAGCAGCTGAATTGCATGACCTGAGGTACCCTAAATGTACCTTAGGTATTAATTAAAGGTGCTTTAAAGAGCCCTCATACTGATGGGGTAGGTAAGGCTAAGAGGTCCTCCTGAGGAACGAGAAGGAGAGTCGGAAATTATGAAAATTGTTTGGGACTAATATATCTTCTTATTTTATGTAGATTTTTTTGAAGGAATGTACATGGTTCATGTTATGCCTTCATTTGAAATAGGAAAAAATATATCCTGCCTGGTGTAACTGTAAATTAGGACTGCTTTCGGAATTACTATTAACACAACGTGGCTAGTTTTTTAGGGTTACTGAGAAATTTGGATCGTGCTATTAGAAAGCCTGACGAAAGAAGCTGATCCAGTAATGTAATGCCAAATTTCTACCACTTTGCAATACTTCTAGTTCCCATTGCTCGTTTACATTATTCACTGTTGTTAAAGTCAAATAATATACCTTAGGTTCAAGTTTATTACCACTCAGTAAGACTAGAGAGTAGATGGATATTTTTCATCAAAGTATCACAGGCGGGAATTCCAGAGAAGACAGACAGATGAATGAACTGTAAGTATTTTTACACTCCAGTTTATCTGGTACTCTTGTCATTTTCAGTTAGAATGGTTGAAATTAGACTAAATTTCATAGGACAACATTTGTTTTTTTAGAGTTACAGTATGTAAGCTAGCTAGAAATGTATGGAAAGTATATTCAAAATGATCTGTAGGAATCTGTTATGCATATCAAGCAGAAAATTAGAGCTCAGTTCTTAGCTGATATACAAAAGAAAAAATAATCTTAATTTCTAGTCAAAGAGGATAGATGGAGAACGTTCTAATTTTTGTTCATTGTATATTTTTCAAATAATTCAGTCAGATGGGGAGAATTTTAAAAGTTGGATGAGAGTACCCACAGAATAGAATAATAAAAGTCACTGAGATGGAGGAGTAGTTGGAGCTGGAAATGCATGATGATAGTGGGCTGTTAAACACTGAATTTGGGGAAAGTAGATAGCAAATGTGAAAAGAACTGTTGGGTAATTTTAAGAGATGGCAGCTGCAAACCAGAATCACATCAAATAGAGCAAGGAACTTCAGGAATTCACTCTTCTTTTTGCTGTGAGGTAAGAGTAGCTACAGATAAATTTGTTCAAACAGACAGTTTTATCTAAGGGTTCAATGGTTTGTAGGCCCTCTCCTACAGGAGGAGATTTTAGAAATATCACATATACAGATAATTCTGTTGATCCGTGCAAATGCAAGGACTGCAAGTGGTCCATATAACCCAAGCTGAAAAGTATTTACTATTTCAAAAATCTGAGATTCACCATCTCCCCAAAGAATCTACACCAGTGTTTATCTGTATGTTGTAATTTAAAAAGTTTTATGCTGCTGATATACTTCTCACTAACTTTATTCTTTTCCATTTGTTGATTCAGTGTCAGTGTGGAAAAGGGATTAGTATTCATGACTTACTAGTGTTTTCATGTCACCAATTATTTTCTCTTTTCTGGGGTAAGCAGCTACAACAACTTATTACTCCTAGGTAGACTTTGATAAAAAATACTAAGTTAACAATTAGACAAGAAGTAATAGAAAGGTATCATTATGAAGAAGGCATGCAAGATTGTAAACTTTAGGATATAAGGTATGCAGTTCAACCAAATCTTTCCATAATGCAATCAGTATAAGGGATAAAACTGAAGTGGCTTACTAAAATTTGTCCAAAAAGTGAGGTTAGTTGAAACAGTATACTCATATTTTAAGAGTAAACTCTTTAGAATGTTAGTAGTCTCACACAAAATCCTTTGTATTAAAATGAAATCCTTTTTATTTAATTAAATATGTGGTCCCGGGCATTGTTGCTCCGTCATTTCCCTAGAATTGATTTGTCATCAGGGAGATTGTTTTGTCAAGGTAATGTCATGCTATTTTTACTTGCCAGTGTTCTTAGCTCATGATGAGCAATTAAGAAATGCAACACAAAATAAAAGAATAAGCTTTTTCTGCTTATCTATGTGGTTCTCAGCAAACCTTTTCAAATTAAGTTATCTTAGGATGAAAATCTTACTGGTGTGTTTTGCTGGAAAGCACCTGCTCTGTCTTTTACACGCCTCTGAAAGAACTTGGAAGTTATGGAGAAGGATTCTGGGCCATTCACTTGTGCCTGTTTTAGCACTGAGTTCCTGGGTGTTCAGCTGTTCTTCAGGGACCTTCCTTTGACTTTCATTTGTAAAATTAGAAAAGGCACATGGTGCAGACAGGAGTGAATACACACATCCTGAGGAAATTATGATGTTGTTTTCAGAGCAAGCAATTTTAATGCATATTTCTTCTGTGTATTCCAATCATTCAATATAAAATTATAAACAAAAGTTTCTTGTTATCATGAGCAATTTTGTGTTTGGGCTGAGGAAGATAATTTAATTTTGCTTCCATGCTGTAGTACATTCTTATGTTTTACTAGGGAATCTTTGAAGATTCATGATGTGCTTAAAATTAATGGAAAACTTGAGAAAGATGAAAACTGACAGCATTCTACTGATCTTTACAAAGTTATATTAGTTCATTTAGGTAAAATAATTACTAGCAATGTTACTTGACTCTGTCACTTGGTCTGGTGCCAATTGCAAATAGCTCTGTAAAAGTTGGTAGTGTTAGATGGGCATCAGGAAAGGATAGCTTTGTTTTGCAGTTGTACCAACTAAATTTGCCTCCTAATTTTGTATATGAATGTGACAGAAATTAAAATTAGGAGCTTCTCTGTCTTTCACACTGGAAATCCGTCTCTATATTAGTTTCTAAACCAAATTTTGCATTAAAAACTGCCAAGTCACGGCATTTAAATATAAATTTTAAATAAGTTTCAGTTGAAGGTGAAAATAAGAACAACAAACTTTTAAGCCCCATTCTTTGACATGATGCAGAGAAGGGAAAGAATCAAAAGAAAAAAAAAAAACTCTGATTCTGAGAAAAATCTTTGCTAAAAGACACGGCTGTACCAATTTAATACTGATTGATCTGTTTTGTTCTTGCTTTTTTCTTCTGGTATTGGAATTTTTTTTGATAGAGGATAAGGAAACCTGTTCATTTTACCCCAAATTAGTCTAAAAGCTTGTCAAGCTTCCCCAGTGTGGTAGGGAGATTACATAGAAGGATTTAGTTGTAGAAAGCATTTGCAGAACAGATGAGTCATGATGCCATTTCTTTAATTAGGTTAGAAATAGAAGGGTAATATTCCAATGCCAGCTTGTGCTCTGTGTCAGACTAAAGAATAACAGAAGATATTGTAGTAGAAATTGGGAAAGGGAAGTAAGGCCAGACATTTGAACTGTTTTGGGGTTCTTTTTTTCTGAAAAGCAGGGTACTTGCAAATTATAAGGTGTAGGTTAAACACAGTGTAAGAAATCTTGGAAGATAGCTTTGTTTCACATTATTTAGCAGTTCATGTTTTATTTTGATCAGATTTATATTTTACTTATTTTAAAATTGAGCAAAGAGGATTCTGATGATGTAATTTAAAGACATCTTAGTGTGTATGAGCCTAAGGTCATCAAAGCATTTTCAGAAGGAATGTGAGAGGTGCATATCAAACTGAAGAAGGGAGGCCACTCCACGTGTAGACTGCGGAAATGGAGATGGGAGCAAAGACAATAAAACAGAGTAATCCAAAATAAATTCATCGCATCCTGAAGTTGAGGAGTTTTTTGTGAGTGGGAAGACTAATATTGTTTAATCCATTCAGCAGAGTCAGAATTGAGAATTAAAAGAAAAGTACTTGTCAAAGCCCCAAGAAACTCCAGGATTTGACACTGAAATACTTTGGGAGCAGAAAGTTGTCTGTCTGTGTATAGGAGAAACTGTCACAGCTAAGAATTTAGATGTAGGGGGTTGAATGGTCAAATAGGATTTAAATGTAAATAATGTAAGAAGATAAAAGAAATGATCACAACATCATCCTCAGCTGTCAGGCCATAATTGTCTACAAAATTTGGTGAGAAAGGGATTGTTCCTCCTTCACCTCCCTCACTCCCTAGCTCCAGGTGCACAAAACCTCAGAAAAACATCTCTTAAGTGGGGATGTAATGATCCCATAGAGTTTTATGGGCCCAGGTCTTAGGGCTGTGACGGCAGATTATATGGCACTTCTACGGGCAAAGTGGGTCTTCACCTTGCCTTCACTAATGCCTTGTTCAGTGATCCAGCTGGCTGCCCTTCCTCTTTGGGAAGGAAAACAACTTCATTTCACTCTGCCTGCATTTCATGCTGCACTAACTGAAAATGCTGGCAGCAGAAGTTCCCCAGTGATGCACCACGTCATGTCAAGGGAGAGTGAAGTTATTTAGAAGATATTAGCCATCAAAAACTTTATTGGTGCTATGACTCAAGGGAAGGCTTTCTAAACTGAGATGCATTTACCAAAGCATCTTGCATTTAGAAGATGAATACAGATACTGTAAGAAAATATTTTTTTTCTTACTGTGAGACTCACTGGGTTAATAAATTAAAGCCACTTGAAGCAAGAAAAAGTATGTTCTGCTCTCTGTCCCTTTTAAGATGTTTGACTTCTTTGATTCTAATTTAGTCATGGTGTTTTGTTTTAATTATGGTATTTGTTCCCTGAGGTATGTATTTGATAGGCATCTGTGTGAATAATTTTGCTGTATGTTTATGCCTGTTCCAGTAAAGAAGATTTTAACTGCTTATTCCCTTATGAGCTGTGTGACTAAACCATAAAGGGGCAAACTCTTCTGCGTTGAATAAAAATTGCTTTTACTACGTGATACATGTGGCTTTTCTGTAGTTTTACTTTAGTACTACATCACTGAAACAGAGTTAAAAAGCCCGACCATAACCACCTTAATTTTCTTTTTTGCTGTACTGTTCAAAGTACGTATTAAAGGAGTATAGACAGACACTGTCATATCAAATTTGTGCCAAATTTATTTTTTTGCTCTAGACTTCATAAAATTTGGTTTGCTGTAGAAGTAAATTTGAGGGAATTAAGTATCAAAGAGGAGCTTCCAGTAAAACAAAACCATTTGAAGAAAATAAAGAACACTTGAAGCATTTTTATGAACAAAGAAAATTTACATGCCCAAACTGATACATATTAATTGCATTGAAATACAATTAGAAAGTGCAAAATGAATGGAATGTTGTCAAATGATGGAATAGTAATGAACTTCTAAATATTGAGTAGTTTCTCTTAATTCTCTTAATTACTTATTTATTTGTGTTATTTATGTTTTAGCAGCATCAACTAGTATTTCTGTACATAGCTATAATTTCATTTTAAAATTTGCTCCTATCAATATACATTCCTTCTGATGGAAAGTGCACATTTTACTGTTTTTTCATATAACGTACTTTTGTGCAGTCTAGAAACTGTCATGAATACAGGAAATAAAAACTTCCTGATTTTTCATATGATCAGTTTTTTTTTAAGTTTTATGTTTTATTTCATTGATATTAAGAATTAAAATATATTTTTATCTAGTTTCAGTAATAGATTTGGCTTTTCCTCCACCATTCAGAAAGCAGATCTGCAAAAATTAAAAGGGTAAATTAGGAAAATTCTCTCAATTTCTAAAAGTTTCAATAGCTTCTTAAAGTTCTGAAGTCATAGCAGGTGTGGTAAGATATTCACATCAGTACTTTCCTGAAGTTACAGTAGAAGTAAATTTCTTTTGTAGTGGTTTATGAAAGTTTTACATCCATATCTTCAAAACACTTGACAAAATGTAACTGGATTAATATGTCTTAAAATTAATGTTTTTCCCTTTTTTTGAAAAAAATTATGCATCGGTAAGAATTGGCATCCATCTTTATCTTTGCATGCCTTGTCATTTAAAATAAAAAGAAAAGGCAAAAAACCATTAGGAGCAGACTGACGTGATGTACCAAAAATACAAGAGTCCACGTCCTTACCTAGGAAGAATGAGAACTGTAAATTGCATATTATATAGTTATTTCAAGTGCTGAATTGGGTGTACAAAATCTTTCCCATTATTGTGGGGAACATTTTATGTAAAATCATCCAGATAGCCGTCACTATGATTGCAAAGCTGGTCTAAAGTCTGAATGAACATAATTAATTCTCCTTAATTCTGTGTGGTCATAATGGCAGTGGCTGCACTGTGACAGATTGTTACTTTGTACTAAGGCTCTGATCTGAAGTTTGCAATGGGCTTTACAGCTCCTATGAAGAGGTGAAATGATACAGTAAAAACTACTCAAGATATTTTCAATTCTGTTGCAATTTCAAAAATCCTGGAAATATATGAGGGCTTCTGTGGGAACCTTCATATATGTTCACAGAAACAGTTCGTTTTAGAAAACATTGAAAAGCATTTTTTGCTCTCTTCCTCTCATTTTATGACTATTCAAGGAATAATTCCAGTAGAAACATTTTTGTGCATTAGAAACATTTTAAACCAACCAGAAATAAGCAATAATAATAAATACATGATGTAAACTGGTGACAAAAATAGTTATTTAAACAACAGTAAATTCTTTTGAATTGAAGTGACAAGTGGTGCATTCTGTGATAAAAGTGTCATGCACAGTGCTGGCTTCAGTGTTGATTGCCATAAAGCTTTAAGGATGCTGGGAAAACCTTGTCAAAATTTTGCCCTATATATGTAAAGTTAAGTGGAACTTGTTACCACTCTTGTAGTCACTCTGGCTCATTGAAGTAGTTTATGCTTATTATACCTGTGCCACTGGGCTTTATACCTACTAGGTTTGCTGTCAAAATTGTATAGATAATCAAAGATGCTCTTTCAAAGTATTTATAAATATTAGAGAATCATAGAATCATTAATTTTAGAAATGACCTTTAAGTTCTCCACTAAACCATGTCTCTAAGTGCCACCACTATACATCTTTTAAACACCTCCAGGGATGGTGACTCAGCCACTTCCCTGGGCAGCCTCTTTCAATGTGTGACAATGTTTCAGTGAAAAATTGTTTCCTGATATCCAATCTAACCTTCCCTGGCACAATTTGAGGCCATTTCCTCTTGTTCTGTTGCTTATATTGGGGAGGAGATGTCAACCCCCACCTTGCTACAGTCTCCATCTTGGGAGTGTATAGAGTGATAAGGTCCTCCCTGAGCCTACTTTTCTCCAGGCTGAACAACCCCATCACCCTCAGCCCCCGTGTGCTCCAGACCCTTCTCCAGGTGTTGCCCTTCTCTGGACTTGCCTCAGCCCCTCTCTGTCTTTCTTGCAGCGAGGGACCCACAGCTGGACACAGCACTCGAGGTGTGGCCTCACCAGTGCCAAGTACATGGGGCTGGTCCCTTCCCTGGTGCTGCTGGCCACACTATTCCTGTTACAAGCCAGGATGCCACTGGCCTCCTTGGCCACTTTGGCACGTGCTAGCTCATGGTAAGATGGCTGTTGATCAGCAGCTTCAGGTTCTTTTCCAATGAACAACTTACAGCTGCTCTTCTCCAAGCCTGTAGCACTGCATGGAATTGTTGTGACCCAAGTGCAGGACAAGGCATTTGGCCTTGTAAAACCTCATTCAGTTGGCCTCACCCCATGGATCCAGCCTGTCCAGGTCCCTCTGCAGGACCTTCCTACCCTCTAGCAGATCAACACTCACACCCAACTTGGTGAGCTTGCTGAGGAAGCACTCAATTCCTTTGTCCAGATCATAGATCAAGATATTAAACAGGACTGGCTCCAACGCTGAGGCCTGGGGAACACCATCAGTGACCAGACAGCAGGCAGATTTGACATATTTACTACAGTCTTTGGGCTCAGCCATCCAGCCTGTCTTTTACCCAGCTAGTCCAAGCTATGAGCAGCCAGTTTCTCCAGCAGAGTGTTGTGGGAAATGGTGTGAAAAGCTTGACTAAAGTCTAGATAGCCTTCACGACTTTCCCATCATCCACCAAGCAAGTTACCTTGTCACAGAAGGAGATCAGATTGGTCAAGCAGCATTGCCTTTCATAAACCCAGGTGGGCTGGACCTGATCCATCCCCTGGTGTCCTGCATGTGCTCTGTGATGGCACTCAAGATGTCCTGCTCCATGACCTTCCCCAGCACCAAGGTCAGGCTGACAGGCTTGTAGTTGCATGAGTCCTCTTTCTGATCCTTCTTGTATATGGGTGTCATATTTGCTAACTTCCAGTGATGTGGGACCTCACTAGTTAACCAGGACTGCTGATGGAAAGTGGCTTGGTGAGCACTTCCACCAGTTCCCTCAGTATCTTTGGGTGGATTCCGTGCAGCCCTCTTGACTTGTGTCTAAATGGTGTAGCATTTTACTGACCCCTCCCCCTTGGATTATGGGGGCTTCATTCTGCTCCCCATCTGTCTTCCAGCTCAGGGGACTGGGTACCCAGAGAACAACTGGTCTTGCTATTAAAGACCGAGGCAAAGCAGGTATTAAGTACCCCAGCCTTCTCCTCGCTCTTTGTCGCTTTTTTATACCCACATCCAATAAACGATGGAGATTCTACTTAGTTCTCCTGTTGCTAATATATTTCTAGAAACATTTTTATTGTCTTTTATGCCAGTAACCAGATTAGGTTCTAGTTGGGCTTTGGCCCTTCTAATTTTCTCCCTGCATAACCTCACAACATCCTTGAAGCTCTCCTGAGCTGCCTGGCCCTTCTTCCAAGGATGATGCACTCTTATCCTGAGTTCCAGCCAAAGCTCTGTTCATCCAGGCTGATGATCTTCCCTGCTGGCTTGTCTTCTGGCACATGGGAATGGCCTGCTTCAGCGAATTGAAAAATTCTTTCTTGAGGCACGTCCAGCCTTCCTGGGCTCCTTCACCCTTCAGGACTGCATCCTAAGGGTCTTCCTCAACCAGCATCATAAACAGGCCAAAGTCTGCCCTCTGGGAGTCCAACATAGCAGTTCTGCTGGCCCCCCTTGTTATTTCTCCAGGAATGAAAACCTATCATTTTGTGATTGCTGTACCCAGAACAACCTCCAGTTGCCGTGTCACCCACCAGTCCTTCTCTGTTCAGAAAACCAGCTCTGGTGGGGTGCCCTCCCTAGCTGGCTCATTTGCCAGATGTGCACTTCAGTTGGACTATTGATCCTGCCACTTTTTTAGGGGGAGGAGCCCATTGCATTTAGAGTTCCATCATCACTGTATTTTTTATTCAGTTATGTTAAATCTTTCCTGTCATTGCTAGTATGATATTTCGTTTTTCCTCATAGTTTCTCCTGTCTTTCTGTGTTATAAATGTGTGAAACCATGCTTACATGGAAGGGGAATAAAAACATTTCTAGTAGTCTGTTGCCTTCTTCAGAAGTGAAACTTTTGCTGCTCTAAAGAGGTGAAATCCTACAGGACATGCCATGTAATTTTAATATAAACCAGGGAGTTTTGTTAGTATTATTACTGGTCCTGGAGACCCCAGTACACTTCTAAGAAGTATAGCACTTCTGGTTTTGGGAAACTTGATGTAAAGACGAGTTTCAAATTGGCTTCCTTTCTGCAGCAGACTGAATTGTGCAATGATAAACATCAGTGGCCATATTTTTCTGTCAGCTCAAATGTGAACTACTGATGAAAACAAAACAAAAAAAAATCTAAACTGAAAATTTGATTTGGAACATTTAAAATCTTTTATAATCCATCTGTGAAAAAATTAGTAATTTCTTCGATTTTCTGACAAAATCATCATTTAAAATAAAAAAGAAAGGATGCTCTGTTTGTCTTTGAAATGCATAACTTAAACACTGAAAGAGAGGGATGATCTCTGAAATGAAGGAAGCATAAAGGATAGGACCAGCAGAAATAGCAGTTTTGGTCTTAGGTAAACAAAAGTCCCAAACTGGAATTGTGGTCCATTGTGCTAAGTGTTTTGCAAACAAAATGAAGATATCTTATACATTAGCTAATTTCTTAGATCTTGCAGGTTTTTGTAAAGGACAGTGACACAAAAGTACAGCTGTTAGCTGCAACCTTAGCTGACCTTAACTAAAGATTGCTCTCTATCCTGGTTATAAGCCTCTGCAATTCCATTAGCTTCAGTGAATTTCTACAGCTTTTTCAGGAACCTAACCCGGAATTACAAGTTGGTGCAGGGCTGTTGATTCTGTTTCTCTGTACTTCCTGTTGGTAGGGTGCATTGTGACTCAGTGTGTAGCCTACCTTATTTTGACAAAATCCTTTGTTCTCATTAGTGCCATACAGAAAATGATCCAGTTGGGTTCTCAGATTACATCCACTGTTTTTGTAGCTAAAGCTATACTTGTAAAGTATGAGGTATTGTCAGCTGTCCTATATGTTAACATTTGGCTTCTCTTCCCTTCTGCCTGCTCTTGTAAATCAGTTTTATTTGAACTATAACAGAAGTGTCTCATAACTTAAATGTCGTTTTAAAAAGCCTTTGAAAAACAATTTAAATAAAATTTAATGTAGCACTGAAGCTTCTTAAAATACAAAGCTATTGTACATCAAGGAGAATTTTGCTGTATACATTCATGCATCTAGAGACAGGAGAGAGCATGCTGAAATTAACTTGTTTGACCTGAAATATATACAAGGAATGGAAAATTTGGCTGCATGTGTAATGACCTGGTAGTCCAGGTAATTTCCTTTATGCCTTAAGTTAGGTAACTGACATTCATAACGCATAGAATCTTGCTTGTTGAGCAGTCTAGCATTATATTTGCAGAACTACTGCTATACTAACTGGTATTACATTCATGTTCAGTGATTTATTTAATCTAGAAAGCCAACAAATTTCTGCTTTTCTAAAAGGATGTTTTCTAGGGCTCCAAATGATCAAATGATCTGTGTTCTAGTTTCCCTCTATTACAGTTGTGATGAACACATGATCATTTGCAATATATGTGTGTATATATATGTATATATGGTGGGACATTATGTATATATAGTATATACATCAGCATATATTGGGACATGATTTTCACTTTGGTCTATGACTATGCCATTGGACTGTGGCTTCAACAACCTGTTTTAGAAACCTCACAAATAAATCACTGATAAACTTGTGGAAGTTACCACCTTCCTTAGATGAAAGTATATTTATAAAGTACCAGTTTGTATAGAGTAAGCTTTGGATCTGTCCCACTGTCAAATAGAGCATAAAATAATAAGCTAAAATCTGCAATGGCTGCCTGACACACAAAAGGGTATTTTAATTAACCTGCATGCAGAAATTAACCCTTAGAGTACTGCTTCAAATTCTTCAATTTATTTTGTTATTTAATTTTACCAGTGGGCTATGCTGCTTTTCTACTCAGTTCATAGTACTGTACATAAAGTACATTAAATAGCCATACAAAAAAAAAGAAGTGAGAAAAAGAAAAAAAAATCCAATCAACTTCTTATAAACAAGGGATTCTCCAAGACTAAGTACTCCAGGTTGCTAATGGGTAATGTATTCCTAAGCAACTACTTTTTTGTTAAAGGTTTTATATTAAGACATGAATTAAAAGCATGTAATGTTTCACTGTACCTGTGTGCTTGTTAGGTTTCTTCCTAAAGTATCATAGGTGTGTCTCCTTTAGAAAGAAGTCAGTTCTTTAAGGGTTAATGTGGGGTTAAGCAATCCTGAGGTATCCTCCTGCTTGTCCTCTCCTAAAGGTATCTGCATGTTAATTCTCAAATATTACCTGAACAGGTGAATATAAACACTGTATGAATGACTAACTGAATGAATGAAATAATTCCTTTGAAATGCTTGCTTGTATCTTGTAAACGACTGGAAAACAGAAACATGATTTCTGAATCAAGGTCTTTAATGAAATGCGTACAATTCTCAGCAGAGTAGAAACTCCTATACTGACAATTTATTCTGATTTCTTTTTCTTTCAAATAGCCCAATAGAATCCTGCCAGAATTTCTACAAAGATTTCACATTACAGATCGACATGGCTTTCAATGTGTTCTTCCTACTCTACTTTGGCTTGCGTGTAAGTAGTGTGTCTTTGGTAGCAGGAGGCAGGGAGGGAATACAGCTGTTATATATATGGTGATTGAAATAGAGACTGTATTTTCTTTGAAAGAAACACAATGAATATCTTCTTTAACTCAAAAAATGTGAGTGTTGTTCTGAAATGTGTAAATCAAAGTTTTAAGACTTAGATAAGTGAAACTGCTCCGTTAAATATCTTCATGGAACACTGGTTTTTTCCCCTTTATTTGTATATTTATATTTTTTATTTATATAAAGCAAATGTTTTAATTACTTTTTCATTATTAATCAAATGTGAATAGTAGTTTGACCTTATTTAAGCACATAGGCAAGTTCTAACTATGATGTCCTTGGCACCTAAGCTTGAAAGTTTCCCTGGGCTGATTTTGTAGTCAGGAGAGAGAAACAACCACATCCATGGTTCAGTTGAAAAGGCTGAAGTGCTGCTGCAGTCCTGAGCTATGCCTTGTAGGAGTCATCCTGCTGATCTCCTTTAGACAGATAATAATGAGACTCTCTGTAAACCGCCCTGTATTTAGAAATCTGTGAGCAGCAAATACACGATAAGACTACTGCCAGCATATTTGGTGTGCTAGAACAAAGGTGAAATACTTTGAAATATTTTATACTTGCCTACACTTTTCTAATATTACTGATACATTGTCAATAAATGTGGAAAATATATTTTTAGCACAGATACTACAACTGATCACATAGATGATCTATCTCTTTAGTTAGACCTTTAATTTTAATCTCAGTGTGATCATCAAGCAATGCACAATACAGACTTATTTCCAGTGAGACATGTTGTTTTGTCTGGACTTTTTTTAAACATCAGTTACTACACTAACTTTTGAGTTTAATACTTTAGAACAGATACCTGCAATCAGCATGAGAATAATCTGATTCTGTCATCTCTTCCCCTCTTTTTTTTTTTCTTTCCAGTTTATAGCAGCCAATGACAAGCTATGGTTTTGGCTAGAAGTTAACTCAGTGGTAGATTTCTTCACGGTCCCTCCAGTGTTTGTGTCAGTATATTTAAACAGAAGTTGGCTTGGTAAGTACAGTAGTTTTACCTCTAAAATGCTTGTTATAAAATTACTTCAACTTTGCGCATTTTGGTGGATAATTTCTTCATCTTATGTCATTGTGTAAAATAGAAGAATGTTACCAAAGTTGTTTTTGAAGTGAATTTTAAGCAGAAAGGTGAATTTTGTCAGAAAAAGCACTTACTATATCTGTTTTGTTTTCAATTCATTAATATAATTGCCTACTTTAAGTGGTGGAGCAGTCCATTTTGGAAGTACTTTGTAACATGAGGATGCTTTTATCAAACAGTGAATTTGATTTGTTGTCTCAGCTTGCAACCTGAACAGGTGATCCAGACCAATCATTCACTGAACTGGATTGCCATGAATCATTGTCAGCAATGAAATCAATACATTTTCATTGCGTTTTTTGAGCCAGTGTGGCTAAGTTTTAAATCCACTGAAGCGACTGACTTGGGAAATACATTTAGACACTTAATATTTTTGTTGGACTGCTAGGAATGCATTAGAAAATGTATGCCACATGTAAAAGGGAATACAAAATGAAACAGAGAGGATACTCAGTTATTAAGAACATCCATAATGTGGCAAATGGAGTTACTTGTACAAGTGTTACATGCTCTCTCATTAGGAAAAATGAAGGTCAAATG
The DNA here is from genome assembly GCA_013400235.1 of Oriolus oriolus. Classification (NCBI taxonomy): domain Eukaryota; kingdom Metazoa; phylum Chordata; class Aves; order Passeriformes; family Corvidae; genus Oriolus; species Oriolus oriolus. Next base: position 1,032,847 of record VXBT01010684.1, read on the forward strand.
TTGTGATTTTTTATTCAGAGAAAACTTCCTAAAAATGGCATAGTTTGTGAATGGCATGTCTTTAGACAATGTATGAAAAACTCACAGTTTGGCAATTCATTCCTCCAGAAATACAGGCACTCATTGTCTCTGAAAACTGAAGTGGTTATCTTAAATGTCTCATATGGAAAAGAAAATAAACCGGAGCGTCTTTTAATAGTCTTGTAATATTTTCATTTTAATACAGAAGTGCAAAGATGCAAAAATTATTGATGGATTTCTGTTTTATGGAAAGAGATCAATAAATTTATAACCACAGTAGAGGTCATATAACTGTATCAGTGTTTATTAGTATGCCAGAGAAGAAAGCAGTAGAACAGGCAGAAAAGATCACTACACATCCTCATATGATTACTGTCTTTATCACATATCACTTCTGTCATATATTGAAAACTAAGTAAGGCTTTTTGAAAGAGAAGATGTCATAGAGTTCCATATTGTGATAGGAAATAAAATTTAAAAAGAAGGTATGTAAGTAAAAAACGTGCTTATCCTTCAAAGAAAATTGCTGATTTCACAAGCTCTAACTTAATCTCAGATTCCTTGTGTATGTGAATTAAAGGGATGCATTTTCACATTTATATGTGATGTATCAGAGTTTCCCAAAACTTTGAGATTGAAATCCTTGAAGATGAAGGCTGAGAGAATAAATAAAATCACAGAATCCATTGAAAAGGACTATGAGATGAGAAAGTAACAAGACCAAAAACTCTGGGAAATGAGGCAGAGATAATTATTTGGAATGAATACCCTTCATGAAAGTGACTGCGTAATTGACTGACTCACAGTGACACAGCAATCCAGCTAACAGTACTGACAGGGATAATGAGAGAGTTTGCACATTTGGAAGTTTCTGCTGCATAGATTTTATAAGTTTTATGTCAGTTTGCAGGAAGAGTTAAGCACTCACAGGGTTGAAAGGATTTCCATATCTCTTAATTACACCAACATCACTTTATCTTGATTTCTTGTTTATAGCCCCACTTTGCCTGTTTCCTCATGGAATCCTCCTGAGACATTCATCACCTGCTGAGGCAAAAAACTGAGGGTCTTTTTTTAACATAGTCATCTTAGGAGTAACATATTTACAATGTTTTAGCTTTGCATCTACTTCCAAAGGGATTTTAATTTTAGGTGAATCTTCTGTAGTGAAATAATTCACTAATTCAAAAATGTGAATTATTTGGATTCCTAACATAGCTTTAATTTAAATCAGCAAGGTATTTTGAGATGCTGTGGTGAAAGAATTTTTAAGTAAATACATTGAAGTGTATTAATGAAGACTGTGTATTCCTTTACACCTTTGAAAGAGATGGCCAAATTCACTGTCTGTGGAGCTCAAATACTTTGGACATACTTGTAGGTAATACAGTGGTAGGACTGAGTGTGTGAGTAGCGGGGAAGGGAGAGTGTTTAGACCATATAATTTACAGTTTCAGGTTAGACACCTACTTTGCCTTTTTCTTTTATATGAATTTTGTAATTGAGAGAGATATCCTTCTGCTGAGGGGATTCAGAACATGTAAGTTGTGGGTTTTGCACAAGTTGTCCCTATGTGTATGTAGGATTAGCAGGGAGGTTTCCCTTTTAGTGAGACAAGTAAATAGGGAGTGCTTAAGGTTAGGCAATGTGAAAATCATTCAACACTGGCACATTTTAAGAATTTGTTAATGATTTAGCAGGTTTCCTTTGTATGCTTTAGATTTCAAGATCATTTATGAGCCAAATTGTAATGCACCATCTGGAATGTATTGTGCATCAGGGTCTTTCCAGTTAATTTCATTATTGATTCATGTCAATCAGCTGTAATGAGTTCATTGAAGTAGCTGGCAGAATCGAAGTCCCCAGTGTGGCTCCCTGAATGCCCAGTTCTACAAGAGCTGTCCTAGTTCAGCTGACTGGCTAGTATCAGTATAGACACACAGTTTAAGCAGTATTTTAAAGTAACCAAACTATCCTAAATAAAAAATAAACTTTGCCTTTGGAGCAGTAAGTGCTTACAGAAGGATGTGAAGCATAGCAGAGGACGTGCTTTGAATGTATCATCTGTTCTTGTGCTATGGTGGAAAGCCAGTGGGTTTTTTCTGTTCTTATGCTAGTTCAGAAATGCCATCCTTCACCTATTACGTAGCTCTTAGTATGTGAAGCCTTCTCCTTTCCCTGCTACTCTTTTGTATTCAGCTGTTCATAACCTATATTTTTGCATCTTGAAATGCTGTATATGAATTAAATTTTCAATCAGTCTTTGTAAAGGATGTTGTTTCAAATGTAGTCTTCCACCCAGATTCCAGTTTGCAGACAACATTTGGTATTAAAAGACAGATCAGGTTATGCTTTTCCTTCAAAAGGTTTCTCGGAATGTCATTATGATTAATGTCTAAAGTTAAGCTGAAGGCAAAGAAACACTTTAAACATGCAAAATATCAAATTTTTAGATTTGATAGATCCTTCAGAAAGGATTTCTATGGTATCATTTTTGCTTGCACAGGATAGCATAAGAAAAAGAAGCACGTGAAAAGAATACATTTGGCATATGGAAAGAGCTAGGTGTTACTGAAAGATTGGGGGAAGTGCAGATAGGAAAGAAACTTTAAATAAATCTGTAATTCAGTGATATACAGTGCTTTATCATGCTGTATAAAAATTTCTTATGCTCTGACTTGAAAACTGTACAGATACAAATGTCAGTGTGGTTTTGGGCATTCATTTTCATCTAGATCCCCATGACATTTTTCCAACACTGTTTTACAGACAGTAGCATTTGTGTAGATACTTGCTCATAAAGCTCTGCTTTATAAAATCATACGTATTGCTTGCACAGCTCTATACAAGAAACTTTCTGATAGTGGTAGGACAGTTCTCCCAAGTGCAGGATTCTGCAGAGTGGAGAGAATCTTCCCAAGGGAAGAATGATTTACAGGTAATTTTGACAGTGAATTTCAACCAAATTGTTTCAGAGCTGAGTTTATATATTTTGTTTATAGTCTAAGTGAAGGTAGGCTAAAAACGTTAGACAGAAAAGAATTTGCAATGGGAGAAATAATGCCATGGTAATTTTTTTTTTTTTTTTTTTTTTTTTTTTACTACTAAGTTGTCATAATTTGAGTATCCTAGCTAAGTTTCAGATTCAGGTCTTCTTTCCTTTGGATAGCTTGCAGTCTGACAAATTGGAGAGTCCTGCAACAAGTCAACGTCTTCCAGTCTTATTTAGTAAATATTTAAAAACACTATACACACCACTTAAAACTGTTATTCTATTTTCTGTGATAGCAAAGCCAGTTCAAATAACTGAAATTACTTTTATCATGTACTTGTATGCTTATGAAAAAGGAAATATTGATTTTATGAGCTGACTCTATTGGACTAAGTTGCCTTGACAGAATTCTATTGTTAGAGGGGGATTTAACATAAAAAAACATGGTCTTGGCTTCACATTTGCAAGAATATGTGAATGAGGAACAATCAGCCTTAGATTGTGATATTAATACAACCTAATGTATGAATTTGAAAGTGTCTCATATTACTGAATCACAGAAATTAAAGATGAAAAAGGTCTTTTAAACAGTCTATTTCTTTTTCCTGACCGTATGTTTCATCTGTTCTACTGTAAAGAACATCAAGTGATAGAAACTGTTTGATTCCTGGTAAATTCTATTATCAGGAAGATTTTTTTCTTCATCCTTATTCTCTGACATCCTTTATAGTCTGGGTTGCTGCTGATGCTGTACTGTTTATTTCAGAATTCGAGATACATAGTGGGGGAAAGGTCATCCAAGAGATGCAAATATAGACACATGCAAAGCACAGAGAACAAATCTCTTCAGGTGCTGATTAGCACAGTTAGCGAAGGGGATCCTTTTTCCAGTGCTTGCTCAAATTCTGTCCAGGTCCTGTTACAGACATGTCAATTAATTTTGGATGAGACTTGTGGTTTCAGTATCAATTCCTGGTCTGAGAAGAGTGTTTCCAACAACTCTGGTGGAAATTCAGCTATTTTGGTGAATCAGAGAATGAAATTGGTTTCCCACCATGAAAAAAGAGAGAGATAGATGACTTTGGAGAAAAAGTGGATGTGTCTTATTAAGATAGCTAAGGTGATGGTGTGAAGCCTCCTGCCCATCCAGCAAGTGTTCTTCAAGATGAAGCTTTAGTTAAAAAATTAGTTAAAAATTTAGTTAAAATTTTTTTTTGTTAAAAATCTGTACCTGGAAACAACATTTTTTTAATGTCATGTGGACTTCCTTACCATAATCTCTACAGAACAGCTCAGCCTGGAACCGTATTTGAATCTGTAGAATACTTCATTCCTTTTGGAAAACTTAGGTATTTTAATGGAATTTAGTTACACTGACGTGAAGAAGTCATCTGATAACTTGGTTGTAGGGATACTGCTTTGACTTTGCAGTCATTTACTGGATTTTGATGCTTCTGCAGGTCTCAAAGCTCTCCCTTGCTTATCACCTTAAATTTGCAGTCATTTGCAATGAATTTATTGGTAAGTGTTGTGCATTTCTGCCATCTGTTGGTGGAACCTTTGAGTGCACATCCAAATTCTACAAATATTTCTTTCAAAACTAGTAAGAAGTACTAGTTTTATACAGCTTTGATGTATTTTTTTTGTCATTTTACTTACTTTATGCATTATTGTATATATAATGGAAGCTAAATTCTCTAAAATTTCCTGGAAGAATTTTATTTTATGTATATGTGCATGTGTACTGGTTTTATGTATGGTAACATTTCTTTCTACACTTCAAATGCCTTCAAAGAGGTATCAATGAATTTAATGAAAAGAGTTTTGAATGCTCAATGTGCTTGGTGATTTGTCAATAATCTGTTATTGAATGGGCCATATCACATTTGCATTGTATTGAAGACAACATTTTTGCTTTTTTCTAGGCACCTTAGTCAGTTCTGGTTTCACAGAGCATGTACATTTTGACAGGGCCCCAGTTAAAGTAACACTTACTTCCCAACAGTTGAGTTGCTACACTATTAATACCAGGAGGGTAACTTTGTGACAAATATGTATTTGCCAAAATCCATGGCAGATTTTTATGGATATTGTTGCATTCATTTGTGGTGACATTCTTCTCTTCTCTCCTCCACTGATCCCAAGTCAAACAAGTCAGCCAAAAGACACTGGAGCAGAGGAGAAACACAGGGACAGCACTAGTTTCAAGTGTCATTAGTGTGTGTCATCTGACATTCATAGAGACTGTGTTCTTGCTTCCCTCTCTCTCAAAACAAACTGGATAATTTAAATCAACTGTTCCCAGTCTGTCACTGTCTGTGAGTGGTACTTATCATTGCACAGAAAAATGACCCTAAAAACATTCTGGTTTCTATTCTGCTCTGATGGAGAGGGATGATAGGCAGTGGGGTGTCTTGATTTTTTTCATATGTGAGTGAGTGGCAGGCTTAGCCCAAAAGTAGTCCTAGTTTCTGAATTTTGAGAAGCTGTTGCAAGTTAATACCATAGCTGATATCAGTTATATAGCTTTAAAAAGTCCTTCCTAGTGTATTTGCCAGGCTGAACGGACTAATTTGACCTCTTTCATCTATAACCTTACTGAGCAAGAATGTATTTTTAGTGGAAGAAAATAAGTAATGCAGTCTTATATTTATAGTTACCTGCCAACAAATGTTACCTACAAACAAATGCATATAGTTTGTTGCCATCCTGCTTTACATGATTCCAAGCCCTGCTTGTCACTAACTCTCTTCACTATCAAGCATTACATCCTCTGGTATCACTTCTTAACATTATTAGGCAGAGTATTAATAGAAATATTAAATAATTTAAGGTCAAGAACACATTCCTGACAAGACTCCCAGGGAAGACATGCCAGATACATTTTAAGACTCCCTGGGGTTTGGTCCATTTAATGAGTGCCATGGCAATGCTGAGTAAATTACACCAGTATTTATAGCTCTATCACTCAAACATGTCATTTAATGGAAAAGCAAATGGCATATGATGCTTTTCTAAATGTATACATAAATATAATTACTTATCTTAACCACTTAATTACTTTGTAGTAGAATTCTTTGTTTTGTCTGAGATTAATTAATAGGCTCATGGTTATTTCTTTTAAGCTTATGGAAATAACATTAACTTTTTTCTGGAACTTGCATAAACTATATGTGCCAGACTTGGCTAAAGCCAACACTAACAAGCCCGCTGGGTGAGTTTTAAAAACTGTTAGATGCAAGTTACCCATACATGATGACTTAGAAATGTCTTGCTTAACAGATGTGTTTATTTGCATTCTCCTTAGTCATATTAAGAAGGCAAGTATGCAGTCATTACACGACTGTCTTTTTCTAAGTTATAAAGTAAAATATATGTGGGACACTTCTGCCTTTTCTCCATCATTACTGAAATGCCCACCACGTTTCTAGTCATGCAACACTGCAATTAAAATGTCTTGCAATGCAGTAAGTCTGTGGTTGGTTAACATTTTTCATAAACATTTTATTCTTTTTGAATTCTGATGGTTTTAAACTGAAAGTATATATAACTATTTTGGACTGGTTTGGTTTTTTTTTTTCCATGAACAGTAAATGTAATTAGTATTTTCATTTAAGTGATCTAAATTTGAATGCCTAGTAAGATCTCCTTGTCATATAACCCAGCCCTCCCTCACTCTTAGTATTCTTTCATAGTTATAATATTTAGAACTTCTAAAGGTGTACTGATGTTCTTCAGCATATGTTTTTCAGGTAGAAATTTCCATGCTGTAAGTAAAACTTTTTTAAGTGTATTTCATACAAAGGAACATAGGCAGCTAGACTTTACATTAGCTGATGTAGCCAAAATGTCTGTCAGCCAATCATTGGCTGGTGTTGTATGTCATGTTTTTTCTGAACATCAGTCCGTAAATGTTCAAGATCATAGTCTACCAAATTTAGTGATTCAGAAACACGGAATTTTGTTGTTTTGATATAGATTGACTGCTAAATTCTAAGTTGTTTATAATAACCGATTTTAACTGTCTTTACTCATATTTAATTCAGTCATACTCCCCTCTAGGGTAATAATAGGATAGTAATAGCAAGTATAAAGGATCTATGCTGAAAAATAAATCACTGCAATTTCCTTTAATAGCCAAACATTTTGCATTTTTTTTAAAGTTATTGAGCAATTTTCTTCTCTCCATATCCTTTTCTGTCCAGTTAAAATATGTTCTCAATAACAGGATGATATGTGAAAAAACAGTCTATTTTCCTTTTATCCTGCTTTTTATTATCAGTTTAATTACTTTATGACTGCCCTTGGATTCCCTAATGGTTTCACTGTTCTCTCAGACTCTGTAATTAAGTTATTCTGCTTAAATGAAGGCTACCCAGACTGTTGAGTTTTGCCTTTGATAGAATGTGGAACAACATTTTAAAAGGAGAAAACCCATTGCCTTGAACTGCCAAGGGAACTCATAATTATTTATGCTGTCTTCTGGCATTTGTGTTTATTTGAAGGAGGGGCAGTTAAAAATGCTTCTTTTAGTGTCACATTATCATCAGTCAGATGATTTCCAAATTTTCTTGAGCTATCTACAGCATGTAACTAACTTGCACACTTTCCTGAACGATAATGTAAGAGATTAGATTTTTTTTTTTGGTTGCTCACTTGCTTGTTTTTTTTTTTTTTTTTTTTTTAATTTAACTATTTATTATCTTAAGTCAGCTGGAAGACCAGTTGAAAATAAAATTTCATTTCTTGTCTCCCAGGTGATATGTTAACATGTATAGTTCCTTGTAGGCATTCAATCTATTCTGTGTATATTATGCAGTAGTTATTTCCCTGATAGCTGCTTTCATTGATTTTTTGACTGTATTTTTAAATATTTTGAATCTGAGTAAGTTTGTTGCTGAGTGGGATCTTCTCGACTTTGAATTTTGAATACTTGTTGTTTAGAGCAACTTTATAAATAATATAATTGATATCTGCATAAATCCAAAACTAGAAGTCCTTAGAAGGTGATAGTTTATATTTGGGTATTTTTAAGTTCTACGATTTCTGGTTACTGTTTTTGATCTTTAGCTCGCTTTGTATTTCTAATTTCCATAACACTGCTCCAAGGAAGTGTTTTATCTTCCAAGCCCTGGACTAAATGTACTGCGATGTCCATGTAGGTTTCATTAATTCAGCACCAATTGTCTGGTGTGCTCTGTGGTGCGTGAGTCTTGGTTTATGTGGAATTAAGAAAAGATGCATTATTCAGGTTAAGTAATTAAAAACCCTGAACTACATACCCATGTTCCTCCTGACTTTTTTGCAAGACTGAATTAATCAAAAGCAAATCTTGTTGAGATGGGAATTGATATAAGCTGATGCAAAGATAGTTGGGCTTTCACTAGAAAGATTAGAAGTTAGGAATTCCGTACGAGACTTGAGAAAGTTCTTTTAGTGGCTCTTTTTTCTGAATATCAAAGGGCTCTGATGGAACTTATGTACTCAACTGAGACTGGAGGTTTATTTAAACTGGATCATTCATATCCTTCCAGTAATCTCTTGGCAATTCTTTCACTCCACTTTATATATATGAAACTAAGAAAAGTCAAGAGAGATTTTTCACTTTTATTGTAATTCCGCACTCAAAAGGGGAAACTTCGTTAATATGGTTATTTAGATGCACAGCTTGACCATCACCTGAGAGGTCCAAACCCCTGGGATTAGGAAAGATGACTTCTTGTGCTTCAGTGCTCCAGGTATCAATATGAGAAAAGCAGGGGGTCAGAGCCTGGTGCTGGTAACACCAAGGTTGTGGGTCCAGTCCCTGTATGGGCCTTTCCCTTGAGAGTTGCACTTGATGATCCTTATGGGTCCCCGTCCATTTCAGAAATATTCTGTGAATCTGTTAAATTTTGACCTTCCTGCTCATGTGACGTTTCAGAATTAATGGTTGGATGGTTAAAAATCTGTTCCTTTTTCTATTATTCTATCTTTACAACTGCAGTATTTTGCTATACAAAGTCAGACAGCATACAGAGAAGGAAAATTTGGGAAATGTTCTTGCAGCTAAAATATTTAAGGCTTCTTCTGAGGTTTTGAACTGCAGGATATTTATACAATATGGCAGAGATTGACACAATATTGACTTAAGTCAAGGGAACAGTATCCTTCATAGTTTATCACATTTTGCCACTTGTTTTTTGAATGCTTAACATTCTCTAGTACATCTATATTTACAGTCTTACGTTATACAGGGCTTATACTTGATTCACTGCTGACCCCCAAACATTTAGTGTTCATTAACCTTGTTATCACCTTCAGCAGTGTTTAGTATCATACTATCTCAAATTCTAAATTAAAATAGAAATGCAGCAGAGAAAATGCAATCCATGAATGGAAGGACATATTTCTGCACCACAAAAATGTCTCTGAAGTTATTGATTCCTCCATAGCTACTTGCACGGCAGTGGTTCACCTAATGGATTGCCAGAAAGTTTGCTAATAAAGCTAATGGTACTCAGAGGCCAGGATTTACATGTTCTTTATATCTGCATGCTTTGGGAACTTTCTGTTGCTTTTCTCAGTTTCTTCTGTTTAGAGAACTTTTTAATATGGAAACAGTGTTAAAGAAGCTGCTACTAAACTTGGGAGTGCATTTTTGTTTCATTCAGGCATTTAGTTTTTAATTGTTTTTGAAAAAGTTGGTACATTGTGTTTATAAATTGTATGTAGTTATTAAAGATTTTTCTCTATATCTAGTGATCTTCTCTGCTTTGATATATATAAAAGGTTATGAAGTGAAAAAAATTACATTTTCTTGGTATTTTAGGTTTCTATCTAAGCTTAACTTCTCTTCAAAATTGCACAGGCATTTACTGGAAGTAGATTTTCCTATGATATCTCCCCAGATGCAACTTTGATTCAAAAGCTGAATATTGGAAAAGCAGCCTATTTAACTTTATAATTTCTTTTGTTTGTTGCTAGTAAATATATAACAAGTGGCAGATAAAAAACCAGAATAATGCATCTTTTAATTTAAAAACAGCTTTAAAACTTAAAAAATGAGGGCTTCTACATAAGTAAAACTGCTATAAAACTTTCTTTCTAAAGCCGTTTTCTTGTTGCAGTTATAGGCGATTCATACAGGGAAATTATTTTGCCTTCTTTTTAAAACACCTTTTATAGAGTAAGGCAGATGGGACTGTGCTACATGGACGGGTTTAGTACACAGCATTTTGTTAAGCATTATCCTGCAAGGAGTGCTGGTTTTATTCAAAACAGTAATATTGTAGCATCAGTGTGGATGTTTGGCTGAAAAGAATCAGCTGTCTATTACCTTAAGTGTGAAGTTCAATTTGAGGAGGTTTTGCACGAAAGTCAGGATGTCTAGCGACTATAATCTTCATAATCAAAACAAAATTGTTGTAATCCGTTACAAGTGCAGATGACTGAGAGCAAAATGCTTTTTGAGATTTCTGAGGTACTCAGAGCTCTCTAGTCATTAGTTCTCCATTATCACCTAGTTACTCTACTTCTCAGTATAAATTATCTATCAGCTTCATTGTCTTGCTAATTGCTGATTATGTTTTTCTTTGATCAACCCCTTACTGTGTGGAGCATTTCCCTACAAAACAGGGGGAGTTTTTGTGTGTGGGTGAGCTCACGCTGCACTACAGAGCTACAGTGGTTCCTTTCCAAGCACTGTGCACCCAGCAGTAAATGCCAGTCTCATTCATCCACACTGCAGCCCCTCGGCCATTCCAAGTGTCATTTGCTTAAATACACGGAGTAATTTCAGTTGACACTAGACGTGAGGATGTGGATCATACCTGCAGAGCCCAGGAGAAAGTCTTTTTTTGCTGAGAGCTGGCTGGAGTATTAGTAGCCAAATAGAGAACTGATGCTGTGTGCTGATAGCAAAGCGAGGATTATTTTCACATTTTATCAGTTTGCTCAATTTTACTTAATTCTGATCTGAGATGCTTTTCTCTGAAGTTAGTCAAGGGAGCCAGTGAAGTTCAAGCATGTAATAACTGCAGTGTTGTGACAGCAGAAGAAAAAGTCATAGCAGGATAAATATAAAATCATTCATATGGTTTGATGGTTTGAATACCTTTCACAACCTTTGTTGTTTTTTGTTTTTTGTTTTTTTTTTCAAAATGCAACCTGCACAAATCTTTCCTATTCAGCATTCTTCTTCCCTGATACCAAAACTCTAAAGTCCTGGAGGAGTTCTTATGACTGTATGTTAAAGCTATTGTAGATAACAGGTATGGAAGTTCAATTTTTAATTATGAGCATAAGTGATTAGTTAATTATGTAATTAAATAAATTCAGAAAATTTTATGAGTAAATATTAAAATTTGTATTGCAGATATATAATTTATATATATTTTTCTGCCATTTCATTATTTGAAATTTAGATACTTATTAAAGCATAGTTAATGAAGTGTTCCTTAATGGTTAATATGTGGTTGAGACAACGCTAACTCTTAAGAAAAAGTTATTTACATAGTGATTAGTGTGCAGGCAATATATATCATGATGGTGTGGCACTCAATGAACATCTGAGTCTCTACACGTAAAATATTGTGAATATAAATTCAAATGAGATGGGATACTTTGTAAAGAAAATGGTACATTTGGGCATTTATTATCTATTAAATTCCACATTTGGATTTTTCTGTGTTGTTTCACTTTCCTTCGCATTGTGAGCAAAGTGTAGATACAACACTGTGAAAGCAGAGACATGTGGAAGTATCATCTGAATTCTTTCATGTTCACTCTTACCTGGAAATTAATCTGGAGAAAATTATATATCATTGCATGCGGGGCAGATCCTATAAGAAATACGTTGCATTCAGTAGAAAATAGCAAATGATACACAGATTTGAGGAACAGCATCTCCTAGGAAAATTTCAGACACCTACTTTAATAGGCACTGGCTCTAATCTACTCTGATAGTGCACAGAAATTTCACTATCTTCTCGTATTGATTGGGTAACATTGGCCTTTTAGAGAAAGCATTTGTGTGCACCTGAAAATGTGACAATTTTCTTCTCAGTAGGCAGAACGCAGATTTTCTGTCTGACATGAATTTGAAGAGAGGAGTTTTAAATGCTACTTCCTTTACTGGCTTTATTCTTGGCTCAGTCTTAGTGATGAACTGACACTTGCAGTTCTCAGACCTCATATTTAAACATGATGCACTACTGAGGAGGTGAAGACTATTTTTTGGTGCTGCATTGGGGTGAAATAAGGTATGCTGATACATGGTGTATGGATCTATACAACAACTGTGTTTCCAAAAAGCAGTTAAAACACCATAATCTTTGATTTCTGTGGAATTTTAAGACTAAATTCTTAATCTGACAGTTGGTCTGAAATATACTCTATTTATTGCTGGTACAATATAAATTTACACATTGTGCAAGGAGTCATTCTGTACACTGAGTAGATTATCACTTCACCAGCACAAGCATAAATATTTTTCGAATATTTGTCATCAGTCGGGTCAGAAAATGGAATTAATGTTTTTTTGTACTGGGATCATAATCACACACAGAATTTTGTGGTATATCATTTTCATAACTGGTTTCTCATCATTAATTTATCTGTATGCATCTGCTCATATCCATTTTTTAACTATTTTCTTTGTGCAACTCAAAGGCTAAAGAGGCTCACTGAATAGGATGCATTATATCATACTGGTTGATTAGAAGTGAAGTATTTAACTCCTTTTCAAGCCTTATTTCATAGTATGCTCATTGTTTCTTTGGCAGTTATGGCCTGTGCCTTGTGACTCACGGGAGCAAAGACAGGCAGAATTGCAAGTCTTTTTTTAAATCAACGTCCTGCAGCATGAGTCAGGCCTTAGATCTGGCCTTTGCCCTTCCTTTGCCTTTGTTCTTATCATTTGTTCTGCCCTATGGTTACAGCCTCTCAGAATAGCACATTCCGGATTTTAGTGCAATTTGTTCCTGATGAATGCCAGGGAAAATTATATAAGATGCTAACTTGTCATTTTTCAGGAAGGGAAGCTTCTTTATATTGAGTTGTAATGGTCACTTTAGAAAGCAACCCCCGAATTTCCAACCTTCTGTGCCACCTCTTTGCAAGGTTAGCTCGCTGAGGTGTAACCTCTTATTTCAAGGGTTGTTTTGGTTGTAGTAGCACCATCAGTAAAGTGTGCAATTAATATTTTTCTCCCCAAATCAAAGAATTAAAAAAGGCTTATTTTCCATCTGTTTTGAATATGGACTCACAGTATCTGGAAAGGATTACACAAATGTAATATTAAAAAAATAGAACAATGAGAGCTGAATGAATTCTTTACCTTCTTAACTCTTTTTTTACTCACTAGGTAAATATGAATACTGGTTATTCTTCCCTTCATGCTTTCAGCGTTTTGTTAAAAACAGTGCCAACATTGTTTTGGTGGGATAATGCTTCTATTGTAATATATGATGTTTACATGTTAATACTCTCTGGTTTTATGGACCTGCTCTTCACTCACTACCGGCTATCTGTGCTTGGTTTATGGAATATGACATAGTTGTTGCCTGAAGGGGTGTAAAGCAGGAAAGTTAATGTTTATGTACTAAGTGCTTGGTTTTGTTGTTGCTAATGCCAAGCTTTCTGAAAATGGTTTAACATCTTAAGACTTTGAGACTGGGAGATAAAAAAAAAATAATTCAACTACATGCATTTTCTCAGGAACTCAAGACTGGATTGTAAATTTACCTTCTAAATAATTTAGTGAGATTAATGAATGGTAAATTCTTGTCAGAATGAGCATTATTCTGGTTTTGTCATCATCCATAGATATTGCTACAGACTTGTACTAAAAAGTAGTTGTTGACCAACCTGCATAGTTTTTATATTCAGACATAGCAGGTTTTTTCTTCTATGAATAATACTTTTACCACTTTTGAAATAGCAGCAATGAAAATTTCATGGGCCATTTTGTGTACAGCGATAGCTTTTGCGTTGTCATTTCAGAAGTAGCAATTTAAAAGAGAGGAAAGGTAGCATGTGGAAAATTCTGTGTTCACTTGTTGTAAATTAAATTAAAAATGAATTTTCAAGGAGAGAATAGTCACAGGATATAACAGTTATTTTTCTCTGCAGCAGGTTTCTCTGTGGCGGGTTTCCTTGTGTTTTGTGGATTTTTACAGATTGTGCTTTTGAACACAGTGGTAAGCAAATAGTAACCTGCAAAAGCACAGCAAATAAGTTGCCTGTGTCTAACCTGTGTTTTAAAGGACAATAATTTGATACCAAATTCTGCCCAATACATTGGCTGTCCAAGGCAGGATCTAATCTTCCTTTGCACTCTTTCAAGATGATATAAACAAGTACCTAGTCCCTGCATAGCCAAAGGTAAAGTTGAGCTTAGCTGCTGACAAGTCTTGCTTTCTTCTTCTGCATGTTTAAGAGCTTCACATTTGGATGGACTTTGAAAGCAAGTTGTCATTTAATTACAGCAGTACTTCCATAAGTATATAAATATGTTTTTATGACAAGTTCAGGGAGGGTCATGGAATGATATCCTTCAAGGTTATGCTTCTGTGGAAAATATGAAGAACTTCACTTGTAACTAGCTTGGATTCATTGAAGGCAAAATAGGTTGTTAAAAGTCATCCTAGAGCTCTTTGCGACAGAATGTATGTTGATTAGTTTGGATTAAATACTTCAGAGCAGACTGCAGACATCTCAGGTACTACTGATAAGACAGAGTTTAGGAGTTTTAGGTCTGCCTCAGACCAGGAGGCCAAGGACTGTGTCCTTCACAGGGGTAGGAAGTAGTGCTGTTTTACTGATGACACCATCTTCATCTGCTTAATTGGACTCCAGGCTACCACTCAGATGCTCATCTGAGCTAAACTTCCTAAAAGGTATTCTTCTTGGTAGCTGAAAAAAAAATTAGTCTACAGAGAACAATCTTCTGTAATCTATTTTTAAATCTAATATAAAAAAACTTGGCCAAGTAATAGATTTTATAGGTGGTAGTGAACTGTAATGTCACTGAAAACAAGAAGCTGTCTTGGGTAATTGGCTTGTAGGACAAAATACTAAAAAAAAATTCCTTTGGAAAGCAGAAATGTCTGCACAGGAAAGTAATACCAACAGCTTTGTATGGCTGGCTGTGATGTTGAAGAGTGCTTCTCAGCACAATATGCCATCATCCTGCTGCTGCTCAAATTTGTATATATTGGGTTTTTTTTAAACTTGTGGAGCAGGTTTATTTTAGATTTAATCCTAGTTTTTGTCATTTAATTTATGTTTTCAAAATTCAATTTATGCAACACATTAAGCAGTGCACTGACCAAAAAGAAAATTGATAAAAATCTGACTATGCCAGGAAGCTGAGGAGCTAAAAGAATACTGTCAAATTGTTAAAACCAAAATAATAGGTCATGTAAACTAAACAGCTTGGCTCTTGCTATTTATTACTTTGGTCTTATTTTCCCTTAGAGACGTTCCAGGCTTTCAAGATAAATGGATTCTACACCCAAATATTTGCTGTACTAAGTATGAAGTACACTAATGATAGGTTTAAAATTGGATAATAACAAGATTATAATACTAGTCAAGAGGAAATAAAGAAAGGGAAATAGTGTGCCTTTTATGGTAAAATGTAAGTCGGATGTGCTTTCAGTTTGAGCTGTACAAGATGTGATTAGTAACACGGATAAGTACTATCCCTGTTCAAATCTTTTCAGTTCGAGAGCAATGATTCAAGTGCTCACAGATACATCACGGATGTTTGTCAGCATGCAGACATAAAGAGTCAAAACCCGTTCCTACAAACTCAGTGGAACTTGACTGTTGTGACCAGTGGGAACATAACCAGGTTGTTTGTAAGACTATAGAGTTAAAGGTTACAAAATGGAGGACTCACTGAAGTAGTTTGCCTCTACTTCACTATCTGCATATTAGTTATAATTTGAAATTTGTATGTGCTACTCTTCCCTTTCTATTTGGCAGTTACCCCTTAGTAACATTTCCAAAATGCTTTGAAATCCTGTGTATTTCATATAAGCACGTGGTGTAGACTATTTTTGTGTCTGATTTGCATTGTACTCCAGATGGCATTGGTATAATTGTGGGTCTTCTGAGGCCAAAAACCAAGGAAAGAAAAGGAAAAAAAAAGGAAAAAGGAATGATAAGCATATTCCTCAAAATGAAGACAGCTTTTCAAGATGAAGTTTGTATATTATGCTCAAAGCAGGAAAATTCATGAAGAAAACCTATCATATGTAATGGAAGTTCATAATTACTTTTAATTTGAAGAGCTTTGTCCAACTGAATGAGACGGTAGTTGACTGAACAAAATTCCAGTTTTGTGAATATTCGTAGAGCAAGTCTGCTTGAGAGAGCTATGGACTCTATTCTTTGTGCTCTTGCTTGATGGCTAAATTGTTCTGTTTTGAATTCTTTTTCCTTCAGTAAGATAGCTGTCATTAACTGGGATTGGAGGAAGGGTTGTTGTGCTTATTTGTTGGAGGTTTTTTTAAAATTTCATCTGGGATAGATCCTGTAAGAGTTGGCTGATTGTGTGACCTCTGCCTTCTGCATACTAGCTTTAGCTGACAGACAGATATGTGAACTTGCCGAAGAAACTAATACACAGTAAACAATTCCCTTTATGTACATGAATTGTAAGAACTATATTCTTTGCGAGAGTAGCTGTTCATTCCAAGTGAACAGCATCATGTTTGTGGGTTTTGAATCAATGGGTGTGGTTCTTTGATGTATCTGAAAGAAGCTTATGTGGTAATATCCGGATAGAAGATGGCTTTTAAGCTCTAATACATCACGGATCAGAGGAGCATCTGCACTGCCTGCTTGCTTCTCTGATTTGTTTTTTCCATACAGTTTGTGATACTCTTAGTCTGTTTTGTCAAGCTGAGTTTTGTATTCGAATTCGTTCTGTTCGTTTCAAGCTAATGGAAATGGACTAGATTATACTGAATTACCTTTTGATAACAATGCGTAAAGGTGAACTTTATCCTGTGTCCGGTTAAACAAATCTGCTCCCAGAGAGAAGTTCTGTTAAGGAAAGAACTCTTGAGCTGTCTCTCCGTGTTGATGCTGAATTAGTAAAAGGAAGGGTAAATATATGACCATCTTCGCTATTAGTGAACGCTGTGACTGAAGACTGGACCGCAGTACTTACGCACAGTGCTCCTGGAGCTGAAGATACGTAGTCATGATTCCCAGCAAGATTTTAGTCTACCACAACCCTTCTGGGGGCACGCATACAGAAACGTACAAAAGTACTAGAAGGCGTAAAAAATCTCATGGAGAATTGTTCAAAAATGGATATCGTGTCAAACCTGGACATAATGTCCCCGAAAAGGAAGAGCAACATACTTTGCGAAACTCCTTGGTGTCTTGTTATAGGGTCGGCTCATACTGGGGTAAGGTCCAACTCTAAACTTACTTTTCAGAACTGTAGTTTGTTATATTGTCTCTGTATTACTGTTATTACTGTATCTTCTAAAAAAGATATTCTGTTTTATTTTTCAACTTAAAAAAAAAAAAAGCTGCAGTATTTCAGTTGCTTTGTAGGAAGAATTCTTCCCCAAACTTACGTGCTGCAATGTACTCCTATCTCCCTCAGCAAAGGGGTTCACTGTTCACCTAGAGCCAAATAATCATCTTTATTGAAGGATGGAATGTAATATTCTGCAATGATGGTGTTATCAAGAAGTTTTTTTTGAAACTGCTCTCATTATTTAAAAGATGCAATAATAAGTTGAAGAAATGTGCAGCAGAGAGATTTATTAATGAATCTTTGATACAGCGTTGTTTGAAAGCAATCTACGCAGATTCTAAACTTGATTGTAGTTTTGCTGTCCTGGTCATAGAGTGTTGATTTTTTTCATGCTGTGGGCTGTTCTGCCCACTTGTACTGTTGCATAATAGAGGTGGGGAAATGTATAAAAATATTTTGTCTGGGTTGCTTCCAAGGAATGGCAAATTCTTTTTCTCCCGTTCTATTTTTTCTTGGCTTTTTTCTTTGAGCTTTCCTTTTCAAGCCTATCCTACAGGGAGTAAGATCTCAGGTAACTCTGCTGCACTGTGTGAAGACGATCAAAATGGGATTGTTTTGCATCCTAAAAATTGTCCCTCTATCCTGTGTCTCAGAAAAGGTTCCTAAATACGGATTCTGGATTTTTTTTCATTCTTCAGTAAGCCATGTGGTCCTAATGAAATCTAGGGTAGAAGTTGCCATTGATAGGTTTGATCAAGATGCTGTTCTGATGAATGGGTGAAGGGTTTGTCAGGAATAGATGTGGTAAATGGAATCTCTGTGTATTGAACCCTTACACCAATATTTTGAATATGCTATTGTCAATTAGAAAAAAAATAAGCAGCGTAAGGCAGTAAGATGGGGATTACATATCTCATTGGTGAGAAACAATGTAAGGCTTGGTGCTGTTCCTGTCCATTGACCTCTCATGTTGAATGAAGAAATATCCCAATTCCTGTTTCTGTTTATTAGAATCTCTTTAAAATCATATAAATATAGTTGTCATGATTTCCTTGTCTTTCCCTTTAAAGATTTAAAATGGTATGTTTCCTTTTTTTGAGGGGGGAAGGGGGGTTGCAGCCTACAGCTAATCCTGATTGCTGCTGTATATTAATCCAGTGGAGAGCATCAGTTCAGCAGAGAGACTGCAAGACTGTCTGACACGCAGGAAAATACCCTTTTGACTGTAAAGTCAAATAAAGCTTTAAGTAATACTGTTTACTTTGCTGTAAACTTTATAGATAAAATAATTTTCTACTGTAATTGCATTGCTACTGGCACACAGTTTATTGGCCATGTCAGTATCACCGTTCTGTTCTAAAGCCTCCATTTTGCTGGGTCCTTGGTAAAGAGTCAGGAAAAAAGTGTTCCTGCTATATTCTAGATCTAGCGTGGTAGTTCAGCATGGTATATTGCTTCCTATTGAACAGATAATTGATTTCTCTAAAACTTATTTCAGGGGTTTTTGGCAATATGCGGTCTCCCTTAGTGTTTTTACAGATTTTTTACACATTTTAGGTTGAACACCATAATCTGAAATAATACTACACACATATTTTATATTTTCAGTGTATTTTGAAAATGGTCTGTTTGCTGCACAGGCAACACAGGTAGCTAAACAAAAATTTTGGCAGTAAGAAAATGATTCTGTGGTGTGGTTGAAGGTTTATTTGAATCATCGTACCTACAACTCAGATTATTGTATTAGAGGCAGAAAATGATGACTAAAACATTTTGTCTCATATTGTTTAAGGAATCTGGTTTATATTAATGAAAGTTTTTTCTGGTCTTGATATCTGTGAATCTCAGGTTTGTCTTGGATATTGCAGGTGAAATAAACTCCAATTCCTAAGCGTATTTTAGTCATCCATTTAGAAGCAGAAGACTGAGAAACTCAAGAGGTCCTTCTTTTATTTTATCTCTGTATTTTTTCTCTGATTAGAGAGATTTTCTGGGTAAATTAAATATTTTGGTACCTATTTTTTTGTATAAATTGTAGTATAGCAGATTATATCCTAGTTAGATCCCATAAGAAAATTCCAATGTAAAACCCTTTGCCAAGAAAAAGATGAGTTACATGATGGAGAGAAACTAGCAAGGACTTCTGAACATTCTCTTTAGCTGTTTACAGTTAACTTCAGCAGGCAGGATCCATGAAATGTGCAAAATTGGAATGGACTTCACTGTAATACGTAAGAAACTTACCCGATCTCAACTCTTGATTCTATCATTTAAATGTAAAACAGTTTTGTAGGTATTTAATAAGAAAACTAATTCTTCTTCTCCACTTGTATAAAACACATTCCCAAGTATTGCCAAGGAAAGAGAGCTGTACGCGTTTGTGTATGTAGTTGAAACAGCCTTGGGAAAGGGGGAATTTTTGTTATTGCTCCTATTAGTGAATTTTGCTTTCTACTTCAGTGCATAAACAAATATCAGCCGCTTCTATTCTTGGTAAGTTGGTAGACCTGAAAGAGGTAACATCATCTTAGTTGTGAGACAGTGGGTTTGAGCGCACCCTCAGCAAGTGTGCAGAAAACACCAAGCTGAGTGGTGCGGTTGACGTGCCTGGGGACACAGGGTGCCATCCAGAAGGAGCTGGACAAGTTTGAGAAATGGGTCTGTGGGAACTTCCTCAGGCTCAGCAAGGCCAAGTACAGGCTCCTGCACCTGGGTTGGGGCGACCCCCAGTGTCAACACAGGCTGGGTGAGGAAGGGATTGAGAGCAGACCCTGCAGAGGATTTGGGGGTGCTTATAGATGAAAAGCTGGACATGAGCCAGCAATGGGAATTTGCAGCCCAGAAAGCCAGTTGTGTCCTGGGCTGCATCCAAAGCAGCGTGGGCAGCAGGGCAAGGGAGGGAATTCCACCCTCTTCTCCATTCTTGTGATACCCCACGTGGAGCACTGTGTCCAGCTCTGGGGCCCTCAGCACAAAAAAGACATGGACCAGTTGGAGTGGGTCCCGAGAAGGGCCACAGAAATGACCAGAGGGGATGCAAGACCTCTCCTGTGAGGAAAGGCTGAGAGAGTTGGAGTTGTTCAGCCTGGAGGAAAGAGGGATCTGAGGAGACCTTGTTGTGGCCTTTCAGTACCTAAAGGGAGCAGACTTTTTAACAGGACCTGCTGCAATAGAAGAAAGGGTAATGGTTTCAGTGTAAAAGAGGGTTGTTTAGACTACAGATAAGGAACTTTTTCACAATGAGCCTGGTGAAACACTGGAATAGGTTGCCCAGAGAGGTAGTAGATGCCCCATTCTTGGAAACATTCAAGGTCGGACCAGACACGACCCTGAGCATCCTGATCTAGCTGAAGATATCCCTGCTCATTGCAAGGAGGGTTGGGCAAGATGACCTTTAAAAATTCCTCCCTATGCAAACTATTGTATGATTTCTGTGAAAATCACATAAAATGAAATATGTATTGGAATATAACAGCAGATCTGTTTGTGCCTTGAAAACTTTAGGACACTGAAAAGAATTAATTTGGTGTGTAATAATTCTTTTGGCTTTTGTAATTGAAAGCCAGTTTTATTTTGTAGTTAAACTGTCCAAGCAAATTGCCCAGTTTTTTTTTTTCTGATGCTATTCTCTGAAGGGAATTTTAAAAAATTATATGGGCTGCAGCAAATACAGGACTTCATCTATAGTGATTTTCTTCTTCCACAAAAAAAATACATTGAAGCCATAGTATTTTTCTTCTATCATTTAATGTCTCAGCAATTAAAATGTACCTTAATTAACCCTTATAATGGTTTGTAGATGGAGGTTTTATTGCTAACTTAGATGTTTCTCAGGTTTCTTTTTGAAACATAGCAGTGGTTAACTTGGCCATGTCATTAGCTTCAGATGCAGTGCAAAGCATTTGAGAGAGTTTTTCTCGACCAGCCATTTTTCATGAAAGTTCATAGGGAATGGAGTGAGGAAAGCAGCTGGATGGAAAAGAGCTGGAAAGTTTATGATTGCTAGTAAGGATCCTCTCCTTCCCTGTCTAACCACATCTCTTTGAATGGGAGTAGCAACTGTGGGAACTACTGGAAGTGGAACAGAGGGATGCATCTCTCACAGTTTCAGCAATATGATCCAAAATTATCATTCTCTAATTGCAAATGGATCTGACATTTATCGTTACTAAGCTTCATTTTATTGCTTTTCATTTAGGTCCCTGAATCCATTTAGCAAGTTACAATTAATTTTCAGAGTTCCCCACAGTCAATAATTAAAAAGAAACTTTATATCCATATAATAGACAGAAGTGTACTTTAGCACTACTTGGGAGTCTTAACAAGGCTACTTAACAGGACTATTTATAAGCCTTAGCAAGAGCAAATATTTTATTTAAAAACTTTCCAAAAATACTGCAGGAAAAACTTCTTGATTTAAACACATCTTGCCACATGCACCTTTGTGCTTGAGGGGAACCTCTTACTCCAGCAAAATGATGAAAGTTGTGGCCAGGTTTATATGTTTGCCAGGATCAGTATTTCTCTAAGTTTCTAGAAATAAAAAGTGATTTCTTGCACTGGAATTGGATAAAATAAATGTCAGTAAAGAGAATGTATGAGAAGAAGTTGCTCTGGACCTTCCTGTAGCAGTTGCAATACCATGTTACACAACTTTTATGTAACTCCTGGCTGTACTCTCTAATAAAAATTATCCTTCAGGCTTTACTTTAATTTTATAAGCTGTGCATATGTACAGTACAGAGTGTACTTTTATTCATATGCCAAAGATCTGCAGCCAAATCATTTACTATCAGCATAAGATTATTTTAATAATTTAAGCCCTTAATCTTCTATATTAGTTTCTCTTGCACACACTCTGTCTCACTGACTTTGTAGCTGTCTGGGAATTGCTATGCACGCAATCTGATTTCAACATTAAAGTGCTATTTCTTTGTAAAAGTGCTTTTTTAAAAATAGTTGAGTTGTAATATATTCCTATAGTTATAGACTGATGGAAGGAATTATAGTGAATTTGCCATTTTTAAAAGAAAATATGTAATTTCTGTGTTCTCCTGCTTGTGTTTTTTGAAATTAGGGTGGAGGTAGGGAGCATTATTGCAATAAAAGATTTTACGTCATTAAGATTTACCAATTTAATCAGGTATATACAGTCTACTTTATCCAGGTTGTCAGATCTCTTGCCCATGATCTGTTATTTTTCACTAAGCAGCGTGGGAGCTTGGAGTACTGAGACTCTTTCAGATCTGCATGTGTCTGTGACAGCCTGAAAGAGAAGGACATGTGCACTACAACTCCCAACAGAAACCTCAGTGAGGTTTTTTCCCCTTAGCTTGAAGCCTGTGTGTCTCCTCCCATTACTTCCTACATAAACTAAGGCTTTCTGGTAGAATACATCAGTTATTAGGGAAATAAATGTAAAACAACTTGAAAAATACCTGTTAAGGATCCTTGAACAATTCAATATGGAAGAGCATTTCAAAGGTATTTGACATTTTGTATGCTACCTGTGTTGGTTTAACTGATCACTGTCACTGTGATATGCTGTTATAATTTGAATTATTTTTCACTATAACTTTGTTTTCTTTTACTGCAGGTTTAAGATTTTTAAGAGCCCTAAGACTGATACAGTTTTCAGAAATCTTGCAGTTTCTGAATATACTTAAAACAAGGTAAGACTTTTTTTACATGCTGATTTAGTTGCATTGGTGACAGAACATAAACGCCTTAGGTTTGGGGCCCTAGTAATGTGTGATTTTCTTTTCTGGAAAAAACAACCACTTACCTGTTCTTTAAACCTTTTTCTGCTGATAAATGATGTGTCAGTGATAGCATCTTTTGCAATGTGATCAGTAGATTTTAATTGATGTGTTGTTACATTTGATATATCGAGCAAGGTTATGTGTTGGTAAATTAAAAGCAGAATGAATTACACATTTGCACTGATTAAACATTGCTTCTTTCCATATAATCAGTCCATGTTCTGCTGTCTTGAAAAAAAGTGAAATCAAAATTCATTGAAGGGAATACAGTTCAAAAGTATTTTGAGAAATTATCATTGTGGCTCTTCCAGTGTTTTTGAACTGAGCATCATTTTTCACATCAAAATGTATTAAAAATTACACTGAGCTATCTTTATATTGTGTTCATTATCCTTAGTATTTCTTCCATATAATAATTAAAATACTCCAATTAACCTTCTGGCTTACTGGTTCTTTGGCCTATTAATACATGAAAGTTGTGCAGGAAAAGCACAATTTTGTACAAAAGATCATTTTGAAGGAAATAAAAAGAAACCTACCCATGCTGTGCAGTTGAAGACATAACGTTTTTCATCATTCTCTAAAATACTCCACAGGAAATATTGAACCCAGCTTCCAATAATTGCTGTCAACTCAGTTCCACTTTGAAAACCTCTCCTATCTGCACTAGTTGCTATAGATGTGTGAGAGCTTTATATGTAGATAAATCCATTTCTCACTGTGATATTCCTAGTAATGGGAAAATAGCTGCAGAAATTTGTACACACAGTAAACAGCTGTTTCTTCAAATTAACCTTGAAATTATTGTCTCTGCTGTAAAACTCTCACACTATCTTTCTTTAGTTGTGGTACTGGAAGGAAGCCAGTTCTTTTCAAACAAAGACAATCGAAGAATGTGCAGTGGAGTCCCATAGCTCAGAATGCTCAGTGTGGAAAGGAGAATAATATTTAACATGCAGAATAGCCTTTCCCTAAGAAATGGCAGTCAGTGGAGAAGCCGCATATAGTCAAAGGATTTTGGATAAAAGCTAATGGCCCCTTCAGTAGTGGGGGATTTGTGAAATTCCAGATGCATAAATGTGCATTAATCACATTCAAGGTACTCAGAGCTTGTTTATTCAAGACTGACCTGTAAATAGGCTTTCTCTGGTGCAGAATTTACGCTTATATTAGGTATCATCACCTCTGTGATTCTTTATATGACTGTCAAAATATCTGTAAACCTCAAATGTTGATTATTGAAAGCCTCTAAAGCAAAACTTTCTGAGTGTTTCAGTTTAGTCAGTTAATTAATCCTTAGCAGTTCATCACTAACATCATTTATTTAACTGAAAAACTGTCACTGCCTCAAAACAGTTTTTAATGTTTCTCCCTCTTCCTGGTAACAGAAAGTCATGTGTGCTCTCTTTTTTGTCTTACTTAATAACCTGAAATGAACTAAATTATTTGGAATGTCATCAAATTTCACAAAGCTGTTTTTTTAATGGATGTGTCAAATTAAAACAAATTAACAGAATGTAATTTGTTTTAGGAGAGTTTTTAGTTACACCTGACATAAGTTTGATTGTGTGAGTGCTTTGGGGTTTTTTAAATGTCTTGCATGAGTTTAGCTTTTAGAAAGCAACAAGCTAGAAAATTCATTTATTACATCTTCTGCTACCTTGAATGAGAAATTTTTGTATTTTCAGTGTATTCCCAAGTACCGTCAGAACTGCAGCTCATGTGCTGCACACACATTTTCTCTTACGGTAGCAAAATACTGTTTAATTGAGAGCTTCTGGTTCTGAATTAGTTAGCTTCCTAAAAAAAAGCATGCTGAGCCCTTGTGATTAATGGAGAATCTGTAGAAATTTTGTGCAAGTTAGGGCAGTTGAACTAGTAGTTTAAAAAAATCTAATATTATTTAAATAAAATTTACTTCCCTAAACTCAAGCAGTGATTTCAATTACATACCGTAGCCTTAAACCTTTATTATTACTTTTAAGTCTTACAGTGTATTGTATGCTTTTGCCCAGCTACTGCAACATTATTTTTCTCAAGGACAGTTAAAAATCTTCTAGAATTAAGGTATTTTAGCATTTTTTGCAGTCCACTTTTAAGGTTTTATTGAAATTTTCAATATTTTATGTTTTTTGTGAACATAAAGACAAAGAATCAATGACAGAACATGAGTTGTTGAATTGGGATAGCAAATTCAGTATAACATTACTAGATTTGAAGTTATAGTAGGGGAAGAAAAAGTACTTTTTACTATTTAAAAGTTCAGCAAAAGATGAGTTCTCTGTTTGAGGTGATATTGGTATTTATATGAAAAAGGTATGGAACTAATTTGACCTAGGCATTGCAGTGCATTTGGTATTAATAACACCTAACTACTGACAAGATGAGAAACTGACAGGGTATAATGGGTACTGCTGTGTTTTTTAATATTTAGCGCAATTACAGAAGAAATTTTCTCCTCCTTTTCCTCTTTTCTCCAGTAAACATTTACTCTAACCTATAATTAAAATTACTCCTGGAATTAGTGACTGACAATGAAAGAAACATACATTATTTAGACAGTGAGCAGAAAGGCCATTCCAAAAAGTGGAATCCAGTGAAAGAATGGCACAATGCAAAAATATAGGCAGTAAGGAGACAAGGAAAGTGTTAGGTAATTATTAGAATATCTGATAAAATTGCTAAATATATTTGAAAAGATCCAGCAAGACAAAGCAAAATTTTACAATGGTACTTCAAAAGACTGTACTCTGCCAAGGACCTGTTTGTTTCCCTAATTTGAAGTTAAATGTATTTTACTCAAGATTTTTTATTCGTATGTTTTATGGAATTGAATTCTACTGGTTTCAGTTGAAAAATTTCTCTCTTTCATTGTTTTCTAATATTTTTCAAAAAAACTACAGGGGCTTAGGTAGGGCTCACAGTAAGGGATTTTGCACAGATGTTGGAAAGAGCTTAAAGAGGGAGAAAATATTTATGACTAATCCTTCATCTATATTTAGACTCTGGCAGAAACACAGGGAGTATTTCATAGAGGACAGATAAGGTACAGTGTTTAATAAAACTGCAAAAATAAAATGTACCAAACAAGCAGTGTAAATAGTTACTATTAATGGATATTGCAGTAATATGAAGAGACCAACAGACACATTATTGTATCAGGAACATCTTGTATTCTCAGTTTAGGTGAAGGATGATATTCATCCTTTCATTATGGAGCTTTGCATCAGCATCACTCCAATGATTTTGTTTAATCTAGGAACCCAGGGGTTAGGGTCCTGTGCTATAACTGAATGTTAACACCAGAAAAATAGGAACTTTAATCAACCATTATTTAAGAAAGAGAGAAATAGGGAATATATGTTGATGTTGGTGAACACTAATGGCAAGACTGCTGGTATTTTTTTTTTTATTTTTCAGTACAGTATTCCTTTCAGCATTTGTCATATTCTTTTCCTTGTACTTCTGGATGTCCACTAAGTAACTCTTAAAAATATTTTTAATGGAGCTGGTCTGGTTAATTTTCCAGGTTCTTTTCCCAGTTTTTTTCAGAAAAGAATGCATTTTTATTGTCCTTAAAGTAGTTAGAAACAGAAATATTAATTAATTCTACCACAAAACTACTACTGCTAACACTGATAATGAATTTTTCCCAATTCTTATATTTTTGAATGTATTGCTTTAAGGATAATGGTGGCTTTTTTTCTGAGGTGTTATACCTCCTTATAAATATTTTCAAAACCATGAATGGGTAAGATTGTTTAAACACAGTCACACATGGACTGCAGTTCCTCGTATTTTTGTTGAATATCCTTCTTAGGACAGTGACTTTTGTGAGAAGAGAGGGAGAAGGTTTTATTTGTATTTCTTCCACAAGATTTTAAGTATGGTGTTTTCTTGCTGAACTGATTGAGGTCCTTGCTTCAAAATCACTTCTGGCTACAACAGGGAAAACTCTACTCAGTGTGACTAAAAAGTATTTGCAGAGTTTGACTGGTAGGTTTAAATTATACTTTTTTCTTTTCTTTTTTGGTCAAAATGTGAGTGTGAAATATGAAGTGTCCTAATTTAACGTGAATTTTCCATAAAGAGGTCCATAGGAGTTCATGCAAGCAGAATAATATGAAAAATACTTAGGACTTTACACAGGAACTGTAAAATACCTTAGTTCTTTAATTTGGGAATCCTAATTTTCTCATGTATTCTTCATGTATTTACATGTGAATAATTCTGCGTATATAGCGGTGAAAAATGAATAGGTGAGTGTACTGAGAGGCAACCAAATTGTCTGTGAAAAAGCATTATTTATTTCTATTGGTTCATTTAGGACTACTGTTGTAACTAAGGTTTCTCTTTATCTTTCTTCTCTCATACATTGGGACTTTCTTTTCAAGCTATCTAAATTAAGAAAATGTGAACTCTCCAAAGGAAAAGTAATACATATCATACATAAACTTTTGAATAAGCTTTTTAGGGAGTCTGTTTTTTTGGGGAATAATCATCAGGTTCTTAAGTCTAAGGTATGTGGTTGTATACAGGTACCTATAAAAAAAGTGTGAAAAATTCCAGTCTAAGTTCCTATTTGTTTTTTTTTATTTCCAGTAATTCCATCAAGCTAGTGAATCTGTGCTCTATATTTATCAGCACGTGGCTGACAGCAGCTGGGTTCATACATTTGGTGAGTACATTTGAAAACACTTCGTTGACTGTCCTTGATGGATTGTGGGCTCTCTGAGCTGTTCTACTCCCTGACACCGCGCTGCTCTCGCTGGTGCCATACCACATGGATAGAGTGCAACAAAAGGCATCCCAGCTTCCCCGAGTTTAATTTTGTTCTCACAAGGAGGTGAGAGTGGTGAGTTCAGAGCTCCGTGACCTCGGCGCTGCAGCGGGGATGGGAGTGGCGCGGGCGAGCAGCAGGTGGCGGTGCTCGCCAGGGAACTCCGTCAGTGACTCTGATGCCAGGCTGGAGCAATTTCATTGACTCCACTTGAACTGATTTAAGCTGCATCCAGCTGTGTAAGATAAAATTCATATTCCTTCTTTTCTTGCTATATCAGTCATTTAATGTTCACTCTTACAACGATGCACAGAGATTTTGAATGTTTTAGTTTATGATATATTTCTCATCCACATAGAACCGTATTTCTGCACTCATCTGGGCAAATGTAGCATTTCTATCATAGAAGCAATAGCTTTTTCTATTTTTGAACAAACAAAGCACCCCTTAAATATTACATCAAGACCAAGGGAATACTGTGTTCTAGGATTTGAATTTTTTTCCTGTGTTTGTAAGCAAAAGCTTTTCCATTGTACTGTAGGAATACTCAAACTTCAGCTTTTTACCTGTGGAACAAATTTTAGATAGCACACTCCTTTCCCACTGACAAATTTATAATTTTGTCTCAACAGTGGCTGGCTTTTTGGAAAAGTAGTAGTGTCCTACTGAAGGTGCCACTAATGCCTTCAGTAGCTACATAATTTTTAAGACAAAAACATTGAGGATTGTAATTGCATTACAAGTAAGATTTACTCTGAAAATATTCTGAACACATTTTTATTAAATGAACTTACCTAACTACGTGAGTAAGTTATATTATTTAGTGGTGCATGGAAAAGATACTTTCCATAAATAATCTGAGTAGCAAGGCTGTAGTGCTGTACTGGGACAAGGTCAGGTTCTGTATCTGATGAAAATAAGTCACAGGAAAGGGTTCGATTCAGAGTTCATAATATGCATCAAGTTTTATAGCTGTACACATGCACATGCATATATGGGTAGAGGTAATTCGGGGTTAATTAAGAGTTAATCATAATGAATATAATTCATTATATGTTTTCTTGTACGTTGTAGGTGGAGAACTCAGGGGATCCATGGGAAAATTTCCAAAATAATCAACCGCTAACATATTGGGAATGTGTTTATTTACTGATGGTTACAATGTCCACCGTTGGCTATGGAGATGTTTATGCAAAAACAACCCTTGGTCGCCTTTTCATGGTCTTCTTCATCCTTGGGGGATTGGTAAAAACCCTTCTTCGTATTCTTCTTAATACTCCAGTTACCTTAAAACTTGATCCTGTATATCTCAATGTTGTAATTAAGGAAACAGTGATATCTGCATTAGTAAATTAAAATTAATTATAAAACTTTAAAGTATGTTTAGTATGCATTTTTTTCCTGTAGATAAATATTTTGGCAGAGCTTGTCAAATTAGTCCAGAATTAGTCCGGAATTAGAATTTTTCTAATACATTTAAATGAGTAATGCATGTGAACTCATGAAGTGCCTTAATATTTCGACCTATAATGTTATTTGTAGTCCTCTACTTCTTAGTGACTGACTGTAATGCATTTTTGGAGGTTGCTATTGATATTTAAAGGCACTTTGCGGTTTCAGAAGTCCTACCCACCCTTCTGTGTTCCTTCCCAGAATTCCAACAAACACTGTGGCTTTGGACTGCCTTAAAGAGCAGCTTGCCTGATCCAGATGATGGCAAACCACATTTGCTTTAATTTCAAACATCCTTTCGTGTCATGTAGTACAATTTTAGTTCACAATTTATCACATGACCATAACCAGTATCCTTTTATATCAGCAATTTCTCGTGTTCTTTGTCCTGTATGTAAATAGCACCCAAGTTACTATTTGTCTTGTCAATTTTTCCATTATTTGTCAGCGCTAGTAATATTATTACACCTGCTGCAATGTTCCCTAAACCGGCAAAGTCTATTTTAGTATTTACACTGTGCAAGGTAAATGCTTTACGGATGGCTTGTAATGTATATCGTGCACATACACACATGTGTATATTGTTACTTTACCCTCATCTATTGATTCCACATATACATACATCTTACAGAGGTGATATGTATGTAGCCAGTGTTATGAATGCCATATATGAGACACACACAGATATGTATGATCATTACATATATGCATTCCCATCTGTTTATTGACATGTGAAGATCATGTCAAATGGCAGTAGCTCTTCGAAGTATCCAGCCACAAGGAAGATGTTTGTTGGACAAAACATGGCAGAAAAATTTTTATTTTCTCCTCAAAACCTTTTTTCTATCACATGTTATTCCAATCCTTCTAAACCCAAGAACTTTTGGAAAAGTTTTTTTTAGGGGGCGGGGGGGGTGATTTTTTTGTTTCTTGATGGGGAAATAACCCCTGATTTTGTCTTGTTTTTGTCTTCTTTTAAATTCTTATAATGGGGGGGAAGAGTCTGTATTTTAAAACAGAAATGTAACAGTAATGAAAATATTTGGCTTTGGTTTTTTGCAGTGGGGCTTAGGTTTTTTTCCCCCTCCTCTCTTCAGGAAGAAATAGAGATAACTGGTTTTTGTGATTAGGTACCAGTTTGAAGTAATTTTGTTCTTGTTTCGTTTTATGTGTCCATTTTTCCTCTTTTGACCATTTTCTTTGTTTATAAGGTGTGCACCTTCTCCAAGACCAACTTTTATATTGAGCCCTCTTGTTTTGTTTTGTTTGATAAGAACTTTTACATTTTTTTAAATTTTCTTTTTAAACAACTGCATAGATCTAAGTCTTTTGCATTTTCAGATCTTAAAAATATATATCTTCTGAAAATATTCATCATCCCCCTTTCTTTGGCCTCTCTTTTTAGTCTTTTCTTCTGTCTCCTATCTTCTTCTTAGGCCATGTTTGCCAGCTACGTCCCTGAAATCATAGAGTTAATAGGAAACCGCAAGAAATATGGTGGTTCCTATAGTGCGGTTAGTGGAAGAAAGTAAGTATCCCTAGAGGCTCTGCTGCCTCTGCTGCAGTAGAACACTCTCTGCATGCCATTTTCTTTTTTTTTTTTTGTGTTTTTGTTTCATGCATGTAGGCAATGTTTGCTCGCTACGTGCCAGAAATTGCTGCTCTCATCCTTAATCGGAAGAAATACGGCGGAACTTTTAACTCAACCCGAGGCAGAAAGTAAGTCCAAAAAGACCAGGTGTGGTTGTGGGACTCTAAAGAGCCCCTGACGGTGGTAATAGCTGACTCACAGCTGATGAGGCTGTGTTCTTTGACATCAGATATTACCACTGGAGAGTTGTCACACTATAATTAGAGACCTGGGCTGTGCTATGGTACAAGTCACAACATTTTGTCCCTACTCCAAGAGAACCTGGATACCATTAAGACTACACTGACAGATCTTGTAAAAAGTGCTGCTATTACACATGCAGTTGACAAGATACCCTTGTTGCAGAAGTTGCTTCACCATTTTAGGCATCCGAATATCGTGTGGTTTATCTCCTAACTAAGTGACAATGATAATTCACATGATGATAATTCACGTGATTTTTAGACAACTCACTTCTTCAGAAAACTTTGTTTTACTGAATGAAAAATAGGAGATATCTATTGACTGTTTTTTTCTGCTGGACTGACTGTATAAGAAGTCTAATAGCCCTGTTACTCATTGTTCAACCAGCAGATTCAGACCGCATGCACCTTTTTTTGACTTCCCACGGATATTGCAAACTCTCATGATTTTAGGATCTATATGACCAGGGATTTTAAAGCAATTCTCTTCCTATGCCACGTTAAGCTTATCTGAAGAAGAGCAGGCACGAGCCTTGATATCAATATAGTATGGTAAAAAACCAAACCCATAAAACCCACTATTTTTACCTGGTGGCAAAGGTTAAATTTTATTCGACCACATTAACTCATTACATTTCTGTTGAAAGCCTGCTTGTTTTCTTGGCCAAGTTAAAACTAGCTCTTTCTGGCATTCCCAGCACCTGGACCTGCTGGGATATAGCCTTCACTGAAGTAGATGACCTTGGCGATATAGTATGATACAGCACAATATCACCTTTAGTGTTGCCATCCTTCATTTCATTACATATCATTGTCACATCCACTGGTAGAGGTATATTTGCCCTGAAAGTCTAGTCATATAGAGGGTCTTTTTCATATGGTATCAATAAGGTACTGCAAGAAAGTTATCTAATGAATTGTCCCTCTTCTTATTTTAAGAAAATTTTTTACTTTGTTCCTTTCAAATCATCACCCATGCAACATTTTGGTGAAGTGGATCATGGTTTTATCAAGTTATTTCTCCTCTCTGTGTAGCAGAAAGACTGTAAATGTTCCACAGAGCTAATTCTAGAGTACTGTTTTATATCACTGTGTAGATAAATCAAAGTTTTAAAACTAGATATAGCTTATATTATTGTCTGTTCAGTAATACTCAAGCAATTAGATAGTAAACTTCAATACATGCCTTTATTGAGATGCCCTCAAATGTCTAAGGTAACTGTAAACACTGATGTTGGAAACTTGCATCACTTACCTAGACAAACTCAATGCCTGTATTTATTTCTGAGAATGAGTAGTACTGTTAATTTCCCAAAATATTTATTTGTGACAGAGGCCAGGACTCAGTTTCGTATTTATATTTATACTCGGTTTTTCAAAGAGAAGTTTTTCAAACATAGAACATATACCTCTGTCTTCAAAGCTCCAAAGGAGTTATAGCAGAGGGAAATATGGCTAAAACCTGTTTTACACACAGTTTTTCTCTCCCCGTTTCTCTACATTGTCACTAGTACCCAGCATTGCTCAGATGTCTCTAAATTTGGACCTGATCTTCAGTCAGAACCCCACACCCTGAAAATCTCAACTTCAGATTACAGGCTTCTGCTAGCTTTGGGGCGTGCTTAATTTTATTTTTTCACCTTTTGTTTTTGTCTTTCTTTATATGCACTATCTGTTTGTTTTTATCTCACTCTGTCATCAGTGCTTTCTCTGCTGATCTCTACTGCTCATATAATTTGTTGCTTGAAACTGAGCTCTGTCATCAGCATACAAACTGTTCAGTTTACTTTATGCATTGTTTTCTGGTTCAATTATTAATTATTAAGTAGTTTAAAGATGTCCTTTGCTCATGTGGGTCTTTCATCAGAGAATCTAAGCTTGAGAACTGCACAGTAAAAAGCCATTAGCACCCCTTGTTTGATGTTGCTTTTGCAGTCAGTAGAACAAGATTGATGAAATGTTATGTTTGGCCAAAATTGAAGTTTTCATTTGGAATTCAGTGTTGAGAGAATGGATTGTCAGAACCAATAAGTTTTCCTTTGCTTGGGATATGGGCATGTGGTAGTAATTAGCAGTATAAGGTCTTTAGTTGAGCAACCAAGCATAGATTCTGGCAGCAAAAATAATGAGAAACTACAGTTGTTCTATTTCTAATGTCAGAAAGTTTCCAGATAAAATTAAATACATTTCCAATATGAAAACAGCAGAATTTTGGTGAAAGATGTAGTTTCAGCCCTTAAAATAGCAAATATGTGTACTTTTAAACTTTCTACAAAATAGATAAATACGTGGGATCTGCTTTGTAGCATTTATATATATGTTTATACATTGTTATGGTTTAACCCCAGCTAGCAACCAAGCCAGGAAACAGCACAACATGTTGCCTCCTAAACTCTGTGTGTCTAATAACATGATTATTAAACATTTAGGTCAGAAATTAAAACCAGTATATGGTTATGTATGTTTTGAGTTTTGCACTGAGTGACTTCAATACTATGGAGAGCCTTGCTATGGAATTGTAACTATAAAGGAGCTAGAATGTATGCATAAGAATTATTGATACAAACTTCAGTTACTAAAGAAGAGAAATAACCAACACACCAACAAGTTTGATCTCACATTTGATTTTGTTCATTTTGCTTTTTAGCCAAAAGGATCATGAACTATATAGGATTCATTTTGCATTCTAAAAAACCTTATTTTTGTCTTAGACTAGATACATACATATGAACTTTGGAATGAAAAGTAGTTTGTAGATGGTATGGAGTTATCACTGGTTAAACTGACTAGATGCTAGGTTTGCTTTGTTATGAATTAGATTTTAAATTAAATTATAATTCCTGCTTTGTAGTATGATTGTAAGGAGACTTCTAAGGAAACAGGAGTTTCTTTATAGTCTTTGATTGAAGTTTCACCTTCATCTTTTAAATAAAGTACTTACTGTAGCATATATACCAAAATGCATACCAATATATCTATACAAAATGTAACCGAGGCCAAATAGACACATTTAATGATGAGTAATGAATTAGGCACAATTACAATCTGGAACAACAAAAAAAAAAACAACCAAAAAAACCCCCAAAACAAAACAACGCCCTTCCCCCCGCCCCCC